>CAUYSK010074744.1:0-49025 GCA_963575035.1 Avahi laniger | reverse complement strand
TCACTGTCGTTTCTTATGATTGAGTAATACTCCATTGTATATATGTATATATACCAAATTTTAATAATCCACTCATGGATTGACGGGCACTTGGGTTGTTTCCACATCCTTGCAGTAGTGAATTGTGCTGCCATAAACATTCGGATGCAGATGTCTTTATCATAGAATGTTTTGTGCTGTTTTGGCTGGAGGCTTAATAGTGCTACTGCTGGGTCGAATGGTATTTCTATTTTTTGCTCTCTGAGGTATCTCCAAATTCTTTTCCATGCACTGATTTGCAGTCCACTATTCTATTCTTACATGAGACAATTTTTATAGATAACCATGGATGAGTGAGATCATATGGTATTTGTCTTTCTGTGCCAAGCTTATTTAACTTAACATAGTGTCATCCAGGTTGTTTGAAATGACAGCATTTTATTCGTTTTTTATGACTGAATAATAGTATTCCATGGTATGTATACACCACATTTTCTTTATCCATTTACCTATTGATGGACAGTTAAATCGATTGCATATCTTGGCTGCTGTGAATAGTTCTGCAGTAAATGGGAGTGCAGCTATGTCTGCAGTGTACTACTGATTTTCTTCCCTTTGGATAAAAACCCAGTGGTGGGATTGCTGGATCACATGGCACTTACGTTTTTAATTTTTTTGAGTAAACTCCATACTTTTTGTGTGTTGAATGTATTAATTCATATTCCCACCATCAGTAAGGTGGAGTGATTACCTTTTCTCCATGTAACTTGCTATCGATAGTATTTGTTATATACTGCTTTTTTTTATAAAAGCCATTCTAACTGGAGTGAGATGGTATCTCATTGTGGTTTTGACTTGTATTTCCCTGGTAATTAGTTATATTGAACATTTTTTTGATAAACCTGTTCGGACATTTGTATGTCTTCTTTTGAGAAATGTCTGTTTGGATCTTTTTCCCATTTTTCTTTCTTTTTTTCTTTTTTTTTATTCCAACATATTATAGGAGTATAGATGTTTAAGTTACGTATGTTGCCCTTGCTCCCCCTTTCCCCCAAGTCCCAGTTTTAAGCGTGTCCATCTCTCGGATGGTGCACTTCGCACTCTTTGTGTATGCGTATACCCGTCTCCTCCTCCCCCTTTCCCCTCCGCCCTTACCCCTCCCCCCTGCCCGACATCCAATAGATGTTATTCTTAGATGTGCACTTATATGTTGATCAGTTAATACCAATTTGATGGTGAGTCCATGTGGTGCTTGTCTTTCCATTCTTGGGATACCTCACTTAGTAGAATGCATTCCAGCTCTATCCAGGAGTATATAAGAGCTGCTATATCACCATTGTTTCTTAAAGCTGAATAGTACTCCATGGTGTACATATACCACATTTTATTAATCCACTCATATATTGATGGACACTTGGGTTGTGTCCACATCTTTGCAATTGGGAATTGTGCTGCCATAAACATTTGGGTGCAGGTGTCTTTCTTACAGAGTATCATTTGTTGTTTTGGATAGATGCCCAGTAATGGGATTGCTGGATTGAATGGTACTTCTACTTGTATCTCTTTAAGGTATCTCCATATTGCTTTCTACAGAGGTTGCATAGTTTGCGGTCCCACCAATAGTGCATGAGTGGTCCTATCTTTCCACATCCATGCCAACATTTATTGTTTTGGGACTTTTTGATAAAGGGCAGTCTCACTGGAGATAAGTGATATTTCATTGTGGTTTTGATTTGCATTTCCCTGATGATTAGAGATGTTGAGCATTTTTTCATATGTTTTTGGGCCATTATTCGGTCTTCTTTGGAAAACTTTCTGTTCATGTCCTTTGCTCGCTTTTTGATAGGGTTGTTTGAATTTTTTTTGTTGATTACCCTGAGTTCTAAGTAGATTCTAATTATCAGCCCTTTATTGGATTTGAGGCATGCAAAAATTTTTTCCCATTCTGTAGGTTGTCTGTTTGTTCCTGTGACAATTTCTTTGGCTGTGCAGAAGCTTTTTAATTTGATCAGGTCCCATTTATTTATTTTGGTTGTTGCTGTGATTGCCTTTAGGGTCATCTTCATAAATTCTTCGCCTAGGCCAGTGTTTAGAAGAGTATTTCCAACATCTTCCTCTAGAATTCTAATAGTTTCACTCCTTAGGTTTAAATCTGTTATCCAACATGAGTTGATTTTTGTGAGAGGTGAAAGGTGTGCATCCTAGTTCAGTCTTCTCCATGTGGCTATCTAGTTTGCTCAGCACCATTTATTGAATAAGGATTCTTTTCCCCAGTGTATGTTTTTGTCTGCTTTGTCAAAGATTAGGTGGCTATCTGAGGGATGGTTTTATATCTGGATTCTCAGTTCTGCTCCACTGGGTCAGTGGCTCTGTATTTGTGCCCGTACCAAGCTGATTTTAATATTACAGCTTTGTAATAGAGTTTGAAGTCTGGTAGGTTGATGCCTCCCATTTTGTTTTTATTGCCTAGAATTGTTTTTGCTATGCGGGGTCTTCTCTGCTTCCATACGAAGTGTAAAATTAATTTTTCTACATCACATTCGTATGCCTTTAATTCCACTCCGCTGCATGATTGCTTTGGCCAGGACTTCCAGCACTATATTGAATAGAAGTGGAGATTGTGGGCAACCTTGTCTGGTTCCAGTTCTAAGAGGAAATGCTTTCAATTTTTCCCCATTCAGTATGATGTTGGCTGTGGGTTTGTCATAAATGGCTTTTATCATTTTTAGGTAAGCCCCATCTATGCCTAGTTTGTTAAGCGTTCTTATCATAAAAGGGTGTGGAATTTTGTCAAATCACTTTTCTCTGTCGATTGAGAGTATCATATAGTTTTCGCTTTTGCTTCTGTTTATGTGGTGAATTACATTTATAGATTTGCATATGTTGAACCATCCCTGCATCTCTGGAATGAAGCCCACGTGGTCATGGTGGATTATTTTCTTAATGAACACCTGGATTTGGTTAGCTAGAATTTTGTTGAGAATTTTGCAATTATATTCATAAGGAATATTGGTCTGTAGTTTTCTTTTTTTGATGCATCCTTTCCTGGTTTTGGTATCAGAGTTATGTTGGCTTCATAAAACGTGTTGGGGAGGAGTCCATCCTTTTCGATGTTGTGGAATATTTCCTGCAGGATGGGCAACAGTTCTTTGTAGGTGTGGTAAAATTCAGGTGTGGAACCGTTGGTCTGGGACTTTTCTTTTTTGGAATGTTTTTTATTGCTGTTTCAATTTCAGTCCTTGATATTGGTCTATACATCTTCCTGATTGAGCCTAGGGAGGCTGTGTGTTTCTAAAAATTTGTCCATTTCCTCCATGTTTTCCCATTTGTGTGCATAAAGGTTTCTGTAATATTCATAAATTATATCTTGAATCTCCTCGAATCTCCTCGACATCGGTTATAACTTCTCCTTTTTTGTTCCTGATGGAGCTTATTCGAGTTTTTTCTTTTCTGTTTCTCATGAGTTTAGCCAGGAACGTGTCAATTTTGTTTGGTTTCAAAGACCTAACTTTTTGTTTTATTAATCTTCCTTATAGTTTCCCTATTGCCAATTTCATTAAGCTCTGATTTGATCTTAATAATTTCCCTTCCTCTGCTGGTTTTGGGGTCACGCTGTTCTTCTTTTTCCATTCTTTGTGTCGATTCATTAGGTTGTCTGTTTGTGATCTTTTTGACTTTTGGATATAAGCATTTATGGAAATAAACTTTCCTCTCAGGACTGCTTTGGCTGTTCCCACAGATTTTGGTAACTTGTGTCACTTTTATCATTTAGTTCAAAAAATCTTTGATTTCCATTTTTATTTCGTCATTTATGAAGAAATCGTTCAGCAGGGAGTTGTTTAATTTCCATGACTTTGTATAGAGATGAGAGTTTCTGCTGGGGTTGATTTCTATTTTTATTGCACTGTGATCTGAGAAGATGCATGGTATAATTTCTATTTTAAATTTTTGAGGGCATTCTTTGTGTCCTAGAATATGGTCAATCTTAGTGTCCCATGAACTGCTGAGAAGAATGTATACTCTGTGGTTTTTGGGTAGAATGTCCTGTAAATGTGAGTCAGGCCTATTTGTTCTAGGGTTCTGTTTATGTCCATAATTTTTTTGTTTATTTTCTCTTTGGAGGATCAGTCATGTGCTGTCGGTGGGGTGTTGAAGTCTCTGAATATAATGGTGTTGGTGT
This sequence comes from Avahi laniger, assembly GCA_963575035.1. Classification (NCBI taxonomy): domain Eukaryota; kingdom Metazoa; phylum Chordata; class Mammalia; order Primates; family Indriidae; genus Avahi; species Avahi laniger. The sequence continues at coordinate 44,866 of CAUYSK010074744.1, read as the reverse complement.
TCATCAAACTATTTAGGTTAAGTAAAGTTTGCTTTATGAATCTGGGTGCACCTAGGCTGGGTGCATACATATTTAGGATTGTTATATCTTCTTGTTCAACTGTACCTTTCACCGTTATATAGTGGTCCTCTTTGTCTTTCATTACTTTTGTTGATTTAAAAACTAAATTATCCCACCAATGTTTCTCAAAGCTGAATAGTACTCCATGGTATACATATGCCACTGGATAGAACTGCAGCGCATTCTACTAAGTGAAGTATCCCAAGAATGGAAAGACAAGCACCACATGTACTCACCATCAAATCGGTATTAACTGATCAACACATAAGTGCACATATAAGAATAGCATCTATTGGATGTTGGTCAGGGGGCAGGGTGGAGGCGGGAGGAGGGAGGAGGGAGAGGGCATGGGGACATGCATACACAAAAAGTGCAGTGCGCACCACCTGAAGGATGGACATATTTGAAACTTGGACTTAGGGGGGGAAGGGAGGCAAGGGCAACATGCGTAACCTAAACATCTGTACCCCCATAATATGCTGAAATAAAATAAAAAAAAAACCTAAGTTTTCTGAGATCAAAACTGCTACACCAGCCTTCCTGTGGCTTCCATTTGCTAGAAATATTGATTTCAACCCCTTTACCTTGAGTCTAAATGCATCCTGGCATGTTAGAATTGTTTCCTTAAGACAGCAGATACCTGGCTTGTATTTTTTTATCCATTTCGCCAGCCTATGTCTCTTGAGAGGTGAGTTCAAGCCATTCACATTTATTGAAAGAACTGATAAGTGGGGTAAATTGTTCATCAAACTGTTGAGCTGGTTTTTGTTGCTTTGTTTTCTCTCTTGAGCCATTGTGGACTCTAGCTTTTGATCTTTAACTTTTGAGTGGTTTTACATTCGTGAGTGTTTATTGTGCTGTCCTTGTGTAATTCAGCTTTGAGTACTTTGAGAGCTGGTCTTGTTTTGGTGAATTTCCATAGACTTTGTTTATCTGAGAATGTCTTTATTTCTCCTTCATATATAAAACTTAGTTTGCAGGGTACGGAACTCTAGGCTGGGCTTTATTCTGTTTCAGAAGAGTGAGAATGAGGCCCAGGCTCTTCTTGTTTGTAGGGTTTCAGTTGAGAAGTCTGAAGTTATTCTCATAGGCTTTCCTTTGTATGTTACTTGTTTCTTCCGTCTTACAGCTTGTAGTAGGGCCTTCTTAGTTGATATTTTAGTCAATCTGACGACTACATGACATGGTGTCTTTCTATTTGCATTGAATCTCCCTGGGGTCCGCTGTGCTTCTTGTATCTGTATATCTAGATTTTTAGCAAGGCCTGTGAAATTCTCCTCTATTAAATCTTGAAATAGGTTATCCAGGCCATGCGTGGTTTCTTCTTCATTTTCCAGAATACCGATCACACACAGGTTTGATTTTTTTTTACATAATCCCACATTTCTTGTAAGCTTGTTTCTTTTTTCTTTATTTTCTGCTCAGTCTGTGTGACTGACGTATTCATTTGGAAGGAGCAGTCTTCAATCTCTGGGATTCTTACTTCTGTTTGATCTACCCTGTTCTTGAGGCTTTCCACAGTGTTTTGAAGTTCCCTGAATACGTCCTTTATTTCCAGGAGTTCGGTTTGATTTTTCTTTAATAATTCAATTTCTTTAGTGAATTTTTCTTCCAATTCGTGGATTTTTTTGTGTGGTTTTCTTGTGATGGTTATCCATTTTTCCTTGCATATCATTGAGCTCAGTTACAATCCACGTTTGGAATTTTTCTCCTGTCATTTTAGTATTCTGGACCTGGTTAGTGTTCATTGCTAGAGAGCTGGTGTTCCCCTTTGGGGGTGTGCTTTCCATTTAATTTGTCATACTTCCAGAAATCTTTCACTGGGTCCTTCCCAACTGGATCCGCTGTTACTTTTGTTCTGCCACTAGCGGGAGCCGCTATTATGTTGTCCAGGGTTCTCTGTGGGAGGGGTTACTTGGGTAGCTTCTTTTGGTCTCTTGCCAGGGTTTTGATTCCCTTGTGGCAGGTTTCTTTGTTGGTAGCTGATCAGAGATGGAAATGCAATTGTACTGGATGACCTGAACCGGTCTGGTGAGGAAAGTCACTGGGCTGTCAGCTATTGGTCAGTGCCAAATCCTCAGGGACTGGCGCTTGTCACAGAGAGGGAGTGGCTCTTTATGTCTCACTGTTGCAAGCTCAAAAAGGCCGAGCTAAAGACACTGGCTAGGGGGAGTGGGTGCCTTCCCAACCTGCTCAGCACCCCAGTGCCTTCAGTTTCTGCATGCGTCTTCCCCTCACAACTGAAGAGACACTCAGAATTCACTGCTTAAATAAATGGGCCTGACTAATTGACTTTAGGTCCTGGAAGGGCAGAGCTCATTTCGAGAGCTCCCAGGTTGGGGCAAGGGAGCCGTTCTGCACCAGTGACCTGCTTTTGGCCCCCATGCTTTTGGCCCTGAGCTGTGGTTAGCCCGCCCCCAGGGCGCTGGCTCCAGAGGGAGCTACTCAGGGGCTGGGAGGTACCTGATCAGGGAGACTGTTTAGTCACCAGGGTGCTCCGCCGTCTCCTTTATGTCTCCCTCCTCCACTCTCACGCCAGTCCAGCAATAGCTCTCGCTTCTACTGGCCCACTCTGAGCAGTCCCAATCACCAGTGGCAATTTCCACGTTAGAGTCCTCTACTCAGTAATCACCTCCCCATTCAGGACATGCTAGGTGCCAGAGACCAGCTTCCTGACTCCTAACTTCCTCCGGATGTAGCCCAGACCAGCTCCTCCCCTGTCTGGTGCAGTCCTGACACAGAGCTCTGGGGAGTTCAAGTTGCTTCCAGCTCATGTGCCCTCTCCGCTGAGCCCCACGTTTCCTGGCCCAATTCTACATCCACTTCACACAAGCCCCCAACTCTCGGTGAGCTTGTTAGCCAGTGGGAAAGCTAGACTATCTCATGAGGGACTTGTCCCGGTGCACTTACTGGCCAGGCTGGGTGCTGCCATCTCACGCTCCACTCTCTATTGTCTGTCCTGCTCTTTCCAAGTTTTGCATTTCTATCTCCCATTCATCTTATTCTTTTTCCTGATTTGTGTGTCCCCCACTGAATCTCCACAGATTCATCTTGCTGTTTTTGCAGGAGAGCGATCCAATCATGTGTAGCAGACCGAGATCTATATCTCTTTCTCTGGAACCAGGGATCTGGGAGGCTACCTTAACTTCGTCATTTTCCCCCCCTCGATATTCCATCTTTTTTGTTGAAAACAATTCCAAGACAATTTAGTTATTTATTATCTCATCCAAAAATATCTGATAATTATAGCTGGATTTCTTATTAATAAATATTTAGAAATGTCTGGGAAAACTGTAGTGACATCTAGAAAAATAAACATTTATTTATTGACACTATTTTGTGTTGACCTCCGATTGAAAGTAGATATATAAATGAACCTTCTGATTAAGATTCCTATTCCATATTCATGCTGACATTTCATTACAAATGACAGGGGAGAGGACAGGGCACACCATTCATTAATTTAGATGTAAAATATTTAATGCTTGTCATGTGCCCACTACTCTGAACCATTCTTTCACCTGAGATATTTTAATTTATTTAAGACCTCACAAGAGATTTTAAAGAGAGACTAATCAGTATGGACAATAGCATGAGTTCCTTCTTATCATAAAATTATAACACACACTCTGGGAGGTCGAGGAGGGTGGATTGTTTGAGCTCAGGAGTTCGAGACCAGCCTGAGAAAGAGCGATACCCCGTCTCTCCTAAAATAAATAGAAAGAAATTATCTGGACAACTAAAAATATATAGAAAAAATTAGCTGGGCATGGTGGCACATGCCTGTAGTCCCAGCTGCTCAGGAGGCTGAGGCAGTAGGATTGCTCGAGCCCAGGAGTTTGAGGTTGCTGTGAGCTAGGCTAATGCCACAGCACTCACTTTAGCCAGGGCAACAGTGTGAGACTCTGTCTCAAAAAAAAAAAAAAAATTATTACACATACTTCTATTTTTTAGTAGAGACGGGTCTCGCTCTTGCTCAGGCTAGTCTTGAACTCCTGAGCTCAAATAATCCACCCGCCTCGGCCTCCCAGAGTGCTAGGATTACAGGCGTGAGCGACCATACCCGGCCTATTTTCATTTACTTTTTATCTTATATACTCTGCCATGTTCCAAAAAGGATTTAAGACAGATAATACCATTTAGAGTTTATATAATAGCTTAACTTTCTTTAATGGAGCTTCAGTTTTCATCATAGCCCCGTGAGGTCCCTGCATCTGTGTGTATGATGTGTGTGTGTATGTGTGCTTGTATATTTAAGAGTAGAATGACATATATCAACCCAATTTTCAGAGAGAGAAACTGAAGCAAATGAAAATATGTTACTTGGAACCAACCAGCAACTGAGGTGGTCCTAAAACCAAAACATAGCAACTCCAAAGTCAATGCTGTTTTCAATCTCTATATGAGCCTCTGCCTACTGTTTGAAAAATGTGAATCAAATTACATTCCACAAGTATATTCTAGTGCATGTCTTTGTTTTAGAAACAGTGGTAACATTTTTATCCTATGATTAAGCATTGACAAATATCCCACCAGTGAAATGTCAAGTTATTAGTAGTTCCAAACCAGAAAACAATGAGAAGCGCTCTGCCAGTAGATGGCTGGCTTAGAAACCAGCTCACCTCCTCTGCTCCTACTGTGCTGTGAGTGGTCCACCCAACCCTACCAACCAGCCCAATGTGAGAGGCAGAACATCACTGATGCAGCTTTTCTACATGACCCCAAACACCTGATACTTGACAACCTGTGGTTTTCACTCTCTTACAAGGACAATTTCAGAAACCAAAGCTATGAACTACATGCCCTAGAAGGGGATGGTAGAAACCGGAGTGACCGTATGGCCCCTGGAAACCCTTCAATGTTATACACAGGTTTCATGATCATGGTACCAAGGCAGCAACCTGGCATGATGTGAAATCAATTATAACATCATTTAATGTAATTAGCATGCTGTTTGATTAATGGTGGTCAAAGCATGTTTAGCTACAAAATAATGAGGTGATAAACTGATCAAAAGAGAAGAATGTGTTAGGAATTTCTGTGTCTTGGAGTCCACATTAACAGAATTCATGGAAATGACAACTCAACCTGTTATTAGCTCTGATTTTTATTGCCAATTGGTAAAATTTACAATTTACGACTCACTTGAAAAGTGCAGCTTCAGGTAAAATTCAAAAGCAGAAATTTTTTAAAAGATTTGACAGATTTAAAAATTAGAAGCATATAGCAGATTCAAAGAAGGATTTAAAACCTCTAATGATTCAATAGTTTCTTCAATTCTCAGTTGTTTTTAAAGACAGCAGAATTCCCTGACAGTAAAAACTCGTAATGTTTAGTTCAGTGTGTAAGGCACCTGGCATTATGCTTCCAAGAGCACACCACCAAGAGCTATTGAATGCATGTCTTTAATGGAGAGGAGGAGAAAAATGGAAATCTAATGACATGCTAAACTAAATCCAGAAAGGCTAGATTCAGTCATGATGTTGGGATCATGATACACTTGATCAGTTTACCTTACGGTACATTTAATTAGCACTAGAGTCCCACTAACTTAATCATCCTATCTCAAATTATACCCTTATTCACTATCTTTTTTTTTAGATGACTCATGCAAATTATGAAGAAAAGATACACTTTCATGATTTTAGTTTGTGGACTTAAAAATGGGCATTTTATCATGTTATCAAAGAGATTTTTTATGATAAAAGAACAATTAGATTCAGAACTAGCCGTTTTTCTTTCCTACCATGTCTAATTGTCACTTGGAAGATATTTCTTAGAATTTCCATAATCTTCATTACAATAGGATTTGAATTATTCTGAGGCAGTGTGGCAACTAAAAAAGAACAAAGGCTCGAAAGTCTAACAGACCTAGCATCATTTCCTGTCTCTGTCACTTAGTAGCCATATGACTTCAGGCAAGTCACTTAGCTTCTCTGAATCTCAGCTCCCCAGTCTATGAAATGGGGTCAACAATATCTGCCATGCAGGGCTGATGGAAGGACTGGATCAGATAAGAATGTGTGCGAGCCACTTAGCACAGTGCCTGACACATGGTAGGTGTCAAATAAATGGCAGCTATAATTACTATTATGACTGCAAACTCCTGGAGAACAAGGAGTGTCTTATTTATTCACCTTTGATCCCCAGTGTCAAGCACAGTGCCTGGCATCCAGCAGACACTTGCTGAATGAATGAATGCATGAATGAATGCGTGAATGAATGATGAAGATGATGGTGTTCCATACTACCAGTCCACCATGTAAGTTAAGATCTTTATCTGGTTTTTGAGGATCATCCTGGTCCAAAATGTGGTCAAATGAAAATTAAATAGCTTTTCAGGCACTGTCCCCATAGAACACAGAATGTGTCAGCACATGTGACAAAGGTTCACAGAAGTTGCACCTCTGTATCTCTGATTCCCGTTAAGAATGTCCCAAGCTAAAGTCTCTTAACTGCCCCTAAAGCCAAGTGGACACTGTTTTGGAGCTTCAGTGGAACTCAAGCTCTTCATGGACAAAATCTCAGACCCAGAAACGGAAGGCAGTTGCAAAACACTTGCCTCCTATAGGTCCTGTGAAATGTCGTGCCGTTTTTATTTTCTAATGCAAAAGGGCTAGATCCAGTCATGATACATGATAACATTTATTTTATGATAACCTAGAACAAATTTTGTCAATGATAGAGGTGATTCAAATTACAGAAGGGTGTCCATGTAAAATTCTTCCATAAACAATGCTTTTCACGTGTCCCAAAACCAGTTCCGTATTTTATTTTCAGGCTAGTAACATGTAATTTTTATTTTTTTGAATGACAAAATTCAGCGGCTGTTCCTTAACAAATTAGGATTCTTGGCCAATCAGTAACCAGAGTGATTTATCAAACATTTGAGATAGGAACAAAAGTGGGCCATACTACACCTCAGGTCTCTGAGAGCATACAACATAATGTCACCCAAGAAGCTAAGACAACATTAAAAGAAGAAAACCAAGATTGTGAAAATTAAAAACAAGGCAGCAGAGAGTGTTCCAAAATCAACGTACAGGGTGCAATGATCACCAAAGGAACCTTACTTGATATTGAGGAATGGCTGCTTGTTTCTGGCACCCCTGCTTCTAACGTAGGTGCAGATGAGGATTCTCGTGGCATTTCCAAAGTTGAAAGCCCTTTAGTAGAGGAGTCTACAAACAGAAATATTATTTAAAACTCAGGACATTGATTAAAAGCAGGTTCAAGAAACTTTTCCATCTTTTTCCCTCTTGCCTACTATACCCATTATGCACTTTCTGGCTCTAATAATTACTTTCATGGAATTACGTACACACTGGTTTCAATGGAGAGCTGATTATATGTCACATTCTGCATCTATGGATATGCCTCTTAGAGCTCAATGACAACCCAATACAGAGCAAAAGCTCAGCATGCTCGCAATGCATATCCTCGAACAAGTTACTTAACTTTTCCATACTGAATTTCTTTTCATCTAATACCTAAAGATGCTTAATAGTTCATTCCACCTATCTCCACCTTTGTCTGGAAGTTTCCTACTCATCATTTACACCTCAATTTATAGAGAAAATTCCTCCCCCAGGGAGGCTTCCAGGACCTCTCTCCCTAAAAATATGCAAACAAAAACACTGAATCAGGTCTTCCTTTTATGTAATCACAGATCACCTTGCCTTTAACCTTTCCAAATTTATCACACCATAATATAATTGTCTATTTACTTGTCTATAACCTTCACTAAACCATAAATAATTTAAGAGCAGGGACTGTACTTAACTTGGAATAAATACACATAATTAACTCAGATTTTATATTTTATTAGTTGAGCAAAAAAAAGACTATATTATTTGTTATCCTATTTGACAGATGTTGAGTCTAAGAGGAAATATTTTCTGCATATAATATTGTCTTATTAATCTATCAATAATGAGAATCAAGCTGTCCCACATTATTACAGGGAACTGCAAATTATTTTTTAGGACTTTCTGAAGAGTTTAATGGTTTGCCATGGCAAACTGCCTAAAATTCTTTACAAAACTTCTTGCCATCGTGAGCCGCACTACGCAGTGTGCACATGGAACATCTTGCCGACCTCCAGTCACCTCTGCGGGCTTCCATGGCTACACCGTGCTGTGATCCAGGGACGCCCACCCGAAATGGCTTTGAGTTCTTAAGCGTAATAATGTTTCTGTCCCATCCTTTTCATGGTTTTTTCTTGCCACAGAGAAATCCACCACACATTCATACGAACATACAATGTAATTATACAGATGCTCTTCTATTATTGGATGATCATTATACTTGCTAAACTGTCAGAAATAAAAGTCAAATAGATCCTAGGTAAGGGCCTGGGAGAAAAGTTTTTGAGTATTGATGTTAGAGCACCTAATTTTGATTCTCAGAGGTCTTTCTGAGTAAATATGGTTGCCAGATTAATAACTGCTTGATAACAAAAAAAAGTATAACTGTCGTAAAGTTTCCCAGACTCTCTTAATAAAGCATAAAATAATGACTGATTTTAGATGACTTTAGTCATTAAGGTATTAAAGATTAGGAGTTATTTTTCTCTCAGGTATCCTCCCCAAACCGCGAGTGAAAACCACGCGCAATTATCTCTCTCACCCTCGTCTGCCTCCATTCTGCGTGTGCTGCCACTACAGCGTCACGGCCTCATCAGCAGTGCGAATGAGGAAGCTTAAAGCTGGTTTTCAAGAATTCTTTGAAAGATTGTTGAGACTTTTAGAGTTTTAGTATGCTTATTAAAACCCTTGGTGTGTCTTTAATTTTAAAGAAATGTTATAATTTTTAAGTATAGTTAGTAATATTAAGATAGTTAATAATCATTAGTGTACCAAGATTCTGTAAGCCAAGCAATTTTTTCTCAGTCCTCCATCATTTTATGAAACCTTTTATTTGTGAATACAAATATTTGTTTAAGACAAATATCTGAATAAAGCTATCCACTTGGCTTAAAATATTTGTATTTTTTTAAAGTGATGTACAGAAGATGTCATGCCGTCCTTTGATTCATTCATCAAACATTTGCCAGCTCTCTACCAGTAACTTGGGATACAATCCGTGAACAAACCAGACAAAATCCTTGTCTTTGGGACCTTTCATTTTTGTGGGGAGAGACAGAAAATAATTAATATGCATACAATTAGACAAATTATTGTATGTTAGAAGATCAATTCTTTGCAGAAGAGAAACAGACACCAAGATGCCAGGTTGGGTTGGAGGGTGGACTATAGTTCAGGGCAGTCTTCACTGGGAACCTGCTGTTTGAGCAAAGAATTAAAAGAAGTGAGGGAATGAGCCAGACAGACACCTGACAGCTCCAGGTTGAAGGAGCAGCCAGTGTGAAGACACTAAAGTAGGAATATGCAGGGAGTGGTCAAGAAATGGCAAGAGGCCACGTGCCCGAGTAGAAGTGTGGAGAGCACAAGGCAAACGAAGTCACAGAGCCAATGAGGACCAGGACCACATACAGCTTCCTAGGCGTTTAAAGAACTTGAGTTTTTGCTATGAAAGAAACAGAGAGCCACTAGAAGTTTTCAAGCAGAGAAATGACATAATCCCATGTCTCAAAACATCACTCTGGCTGCAGTGTTGCGAGGACATGAAAGTGATAAGGGCAGAAGGTGGGACACCGGTTAGGAGGCTCTAGCAGTTAATCCAGGTGAGAGATGTCAGTGGTTCAGACTGGAGCGGAAACAGCGGAGATGAGAAGGCACGCCACACTCCTGGTACGTTTTGAAGGTAGGTTAAGGTTGCCAGATAAAATAGAGGACACTCCATTCAATTTTCACTTTCAGGTAAACAACGTAATTTTTTAGTATGAGTATATCCCATGCAATATTTGAGAGATGTGGCCCCAATTCTTCACTCTTCCCTGAGTCCCTGCCTTTTACCACATGACTTTGAAGTTCCTCCCACTAAAGAGGCAGAATGAATTTCCCCTCTGGACTTCGATCCAGCCATGTGATTTGCTTTGGCTAACAAAATGTTTGTAGGCATAACATGACCAAAGGCTTGAAAAATGTTTGTGCAACTGGGCTATTATGGCCCTGCCATCACAATGAGAAGAATGTCCCTAGGCTTCATGGTGTCAGCTGAGGTCGGCAGGCATGAGGAGCAGAGCCTGGCCACCCAGCCCAAAGTAGCCAATCCCCAGATGACCCATAGACTCTGGAACTAAATAAATGCTTATTGTTGTATGCTGCTGAGATTTTTCTCACACAGCATTATTCCAGCAATAGGTAACTGAGAGCTGTCTCAGGATACAGACAATACATAAAGCCGTAAGATCAGACAAGACCACCAAGAGAGTGGGTGTCCATAAAGAAGAGGAAAGGATCAAGGACAGAGACCCAGGGCACTCCCTCATTAGGGAAATAAGGAGGAACCTACAAAAGAGTCTGAGAAGAGTGACCATTGAATAAAAGGGAGACCAAGAGAGTGCGGTACCCTGGAAGTCAAGTGCACTGGGAGTGATCAACTGTGCCAGATACCGTAGATATGTCACAAGATGAGACTCAAGAGCTGAAAGATTTAGCAGCAAAGGCCACTGATGACCTTGACAAGTGCAGTTTTGGTGAAGTGGGAATAAAACCTTCATAGAAATGTTTTTTTATTTTTATATTTTATTTTTTAGAGATGGTGTCTCACTATGTTGCCCAGGCTGGAGTGCAGTGACGATTCACAGGCACGTTCATAGCACAAGGCAGCCTCCCACTCCTAAGCTCAGGAATATTCCTGCCTCAGCCTCCCAAGTAGCTGGGACTATGGGTACGTGCCACCATACCCGGCTTAGGAATGATTTTTAGAAAGAATAGATTAAGAGGAAATTTGAGATAGTGATAGTATAGACAACTCTTCCAAAAGGTTTTGCTATACTGGGAGGAGCAAAATGTGATGATATTATAGTTGGGAGAATTGGGATCAAGAGCCTTTTTTTTTTAAGAGGGAGAAATAAGATTATGTTTGTATGCTCAAGTCAAAGGTCCTTTAGGGAAAAAAAACACTAAGGGAGGAGACAAAGGGGAGAATTTTTGGTATCTTGTCCACTTGTGGAAAGGCTGGCTATAGACAGGAACATAGGCTGTTCACCTGTAGCCCCAGGTGAACAGGAAGGCTGGGTGTGTAAGCGCAGATGCTGGAAGGTAGGCAGATGAAGGTGGTAGGAGGCTGTGGAAATTCCTTCTGATGATGTCACCTGGGAGAGTTATTAAAAGTTTAGGGAGAAAAGTAGCTATGAAATAATCATTTAGGAGAATGGAAATGTGAATGGACCAAAAAAATATGATATAATTACCAGGTAGCTTTAAGGACCCAGTTGAGGTTCCTGGCCATGAATTTAAAATAAGTCCAGTCAACATTATGTGTTTTTATCCATTCGCATTCATCTGAGAGGTACAGGTGTGGGCAGACGAAGAGGTGATTTAACAAGGGCTGTGTTTACCCAAGTCTAAAAAAGCAAAGGCCAGAGATGAGTGGCAGGGAGGGACCACACCGACAGCCGATAGCCGTGAATTCAAGTTGAGCAAGGAGAGAAGACATGAAGTAGGGGAGGGACAGGGAAGATAACAGGATCAAGACAAGTTGTCCAGAGAGAGGGAAATGGTAATCAGAGAGGGGGAGACATGAAGTGGAGACCATGGAAGGGTCGCAGTTATTGGCAATAACAAGGTCTGTGATGGCACAATGGGAACAAGCAGCTGAGCCACGGTGGAGGATTAAAAAACAATCTCTGGAGAAGATGAGTCTAGGAACTGAGAAGCCAGAGTGTCAGAAGAGTCAACCACACTAATATTGAAATCGACAAGAATTAAGACAGGAATAATTTAGGAAAGAGTAAGAAGAGCCCGGAGTCAAGTCGACAAACGAGAAGGAGTGAGGGGTTAGTACTGAGGCAGCAGTGAGGGTGGGGTGGGTGGTGGGGTCAGACGACAGGAGACTCGGAGCTGCGAGTGTTAGAGACAAGGAGGGAACGCTGCAAAAGGAACAATCATGAGAGAGGAGGACGCCCGCCCCGACCCAAGCCCGAAGGCACAAGGACTGCAGGGAAGGCAACGTCCTGAGGGAGAGCTGGGCTTCCATCAGATCAAGAAGGCAAAGGAAACAGGAGAAAGAAGGCATGTAGGGGATTTTGCTCATGAAGGACCACGACTTTCTGAGAGCACAGGGGAAGGGTTTCAGGAGAAATTAGTGTGTCTGTGGGAGATAGGGCATTACAGAGATATAAAATTATGATGATAATATAATACATATTATAAATATTTAAAAGGCATATTATAGTAATTGTCAGATATTTTTCTCCTGTTCTGGTGACAGATGTATTAATACAAAACCAACTTACTCCCCGGTAGCCTGACATAAGGACGAATAAAGAAGGCAACACACGTGTACACACAAACAAACACACTACAACCCATATGCAACCTATAGGCCACATACACCCACTCTGTAGTTCTTATACGGTTTCTTATCTACCCATCCTATAGACCACTACAGTTTCTAGGCCAACGCTGTCCTCCATCCGTATGCAGCAAGTTTCCTGGCTCCAAACAATAGAAAGGTGTCCCAGTTTCCCTAAAAGTCTTCTTAACTTCTTAAACGCTCTTGTTATTAACAGGATCTTTTTCCCTCCGCCTGGCTGGAGCATGACCCTTTCCAAATTCACTAACGTTCATTCAACAGATTTTTTTACAGAGCATCTTTGAGGTACACAGCTTTGTCCTGTGAGCTACAGAACAGCTAGAGACCTCTGGAAATGCCTGGAGCAAATAAAAGAGCCGAGTGCATTCTCTTGAAAGTTGCTTTTGTGTGGAATAGCAGAGAAAGCAGGACTAGACTCAGGCACTGCTGCTGCCGGGCTGTGTGACCTGGGGCAAGGTGTGTCACTCCTCTAAGCCTCAGTATCCTCTTGTGTGAAGTGAGGGGCTAAGCTAGAGGTTTCTCAGGTCTTTGCCAGTTCTCAATATCCTCTAGTCTATGAATCTACTAAAATAATCGTCCCTGGACAATTACGTCTTTTTCCAAAGAGTCATATTAGTGTTTTTTTTTTTAATATCTGAACTAAGAAATGAAGAGGCATTCTGATCAGCATTGTAGTAACGTCACAGGAGACTGCATTTTAGGATGCGATATACCACCAGCTTGCCACTTCTCTCAAGTTACCTTCCTTAGAAACAGCGCCTCTAAGGAAACACAAGAAATAGCACTTGTGGCAGGAAATCCACGTGCTCTGACAACTTTATCATCCAGTGGTGTCCCTGGATTAGGGTCTAGGGTGTAACTGGTATTTTTTGGTTTCTTGTATTTAGTGAGTATCCACAATCAGCTGTAGACCCTAAGTGATTCTACAGTCAATTCTTAATCATTCCCAGCACTCTCTGCTTTGATTTAGCCCTTAACATTTGTTCCTTCTTCGGACTAGAACTCACTAACATAGAGCAGGAAAAAAAGAGAAAGCAAAGAATTCAAGTTAATGAGTTTTGCTGTTTGAGGAAGGCTAAGATGACATTTGGAATATCCTGACATGAATTAACCATTGCCTCGTATCGCCAAGAGTGGTGAAGAATTGACTGTAAAGTTCAGAAACAACAAATACGGAAACACTTATGGAGCCAGTAGGACCACATCTGAATCCAACACAGTCCAGGGAGCAGGAAGGATTCAGAGTGATCGTGAAGCGATTATAATGTCACACCCTGACATTATAAGATTTTGAGTTTGATGCATATTCAGTGCCAATACCCTAGCAAGTAAGATGCACAAACTTGAAGGTGAGGTTAAGAGAAGAGAGATGAGCTTACCTGGGTCTTTCTGTTCTCCCAACTTGTCTAGAATGTTGAAGGAAATGTCGAGGTACTCTCTCTGGATAGCACTGACAGCAATCTTTCTCTGTTTCCTCTGCCTGGGAACAATCTGAATCTTAAATTCGGATTCCTCGGCTCCATCCTCTTCCATCTTCCTTTCAGGATTCTGTTCGGTGTCGGATTCAGCACTCACATCGGGCTTCTCACTTTCTGTTGGATTCTCCGCACCTTCGGGAACTTTGAGGAGGACGGTTTTTGCTCCTGAACTTGGAATCAGCCCATCGGGCTTCTCCTCCTCGGTGCTGGCGTCAGGGTTATCCAGCGACATCTCGGGGACAGCAGACGACTTCTGAAGCAGGTCGCGTTTCTGTTTCAGTGTTAGGGGGCTGCCACAGGAGAACTCGGGCATCTCCTCCGGCCTGGACAGCTCCTCGGAGTCTGCGGGGTCTTCCAAGGCTATGAGAGCGGAGTCCTTGTCACCCGCCGACTGGTTATTTCCTGAGTCCTTGGCAGCAAAGTCTTTGGAACAATCCTCCACATTTACTTGCACGAGGGGGGTTGCGCTCAGGCTGAGGACAGGGGGCTGGCTGGGAACGGAGGGCGAGGAGGCAGCGTTTTTACCAGAGGTGCCACCATTGCCTTGGTTCATCGTCTCCTCCTCTTCATCACTCTCTACGATTCTGAGAGGTGGAAGGGGCTCAAATATAAGAGAGTCGCTGTCAGACGTTGAGAGTATGGAGTGCTTTTCAGGCCCAGATGTTGAATCTGAGGACAGATCTATCAGATCTAAATCCTCCTTAGGAGCCGCCTGTACGGGAGAGTCAATTTTCACCTCGAACGTCTCCATGCAGTTTAACCTGACTTCTGGTATGACCGGCCTCCGAGTGTCTTGAAATCCCTCTGCGGCCGGGCTCTCAGGGATCTCGATAGTCTCAGGCCTTGTAGCAGAATTCTGCCTAGAACGTCCGGGGTCATTTTGTCTTTGTGTGATGTAAGCAGCTTGGGCGGGAGGCTTCTCTACGTCACACCGGTCTATGCAAGACTTCCTACGATGCTCGTCTAATGTAAACAAGAGGGAGTCTGCATTCCCTATATCAAGAGATTTTTGTTTAAAAGAGCGCAGCTTTTTTTTCTGAATGCTTTCTTCTCTCACACAGTGTAGCAGGCTGTCTTGTAATGTACCCGTTTCTCTATATTCAGCCAGTTCTATTTCACCTGATTAAAACAGAAAAAGCTAGTACTATTTTACTTGGCAACTTCACCATTTTTCCCCTCATACTTGGGCATACAGTTGGCATAAATCATAACCACAATCCCAGCTCCACCAGAAGGGAAAACGAACTTTCTGGCCAAGTTTTTGTAAGGCTCATTCTAATTTCAAAAACTGGAAAACTTTGGAATGAAAGAACCCAATATGGCAGTTTAAGATCTGATTTCCAAAATCAGGCTTCGGGATAATTCCTCAGCTCTATTTATTTGTGCACAGGAGAGGGGATCATTTTTCGGCTGAGGCATATCTAGGAAACTGTATTCAAATCGTGTGGAAGAGAAGCAAACATTTGGCAACAAATCAATTCAAGCAATGGCCCTCAAAGACAATTATGACGTCAATGATGTTCTGTCAATTCACGTATATATATAAATGTGTATATATATATACTGTTTGTGCATACATATATATAAAAATCAACGGTATTAAAATGTGTAGTAACATAATAAAATTAAGATTTCACCCCAAACAAACGGTAGAGTACAACATTTCTGCATAAAATTACTAAGAGAAAAAATTCATACTTCTCTGCACATTCATCTCAACCGGCTGATATTTCACCATTTTGCTGCCGCCTATTCTTTTCAATCTTGCAAAAAAAGTTTGAGACTCTTTATTGCAGGGTCCAGTAGGTGTATCATGAATATCAGATTCATCAAAAACACTATCTTCTTCTAATTGGGGAGAGAAAGTCAAAATTACACTTAAGAGGTTATTCTCTCTTAGGCTGTGTCTACACAAGCATTTCAACGAAAGCATTAAGGAACAAGGTCTGGAGTGGTCTCTGCACCAGCCCAAGTCTAGCCATGGGTTGGTATTTCATCCAGGCATCAAATTATCCATGTGTTGAACACAGCAACCTGTTACAAGATTGCCCATCATTTTCCATGTGACAATTGGCAGCATTTTTAAGAAAAGTATCTCAGGATTCCAAGAGAGCCTTTCTTGGGGAAATGGTTCCAGTGCACTTAAAACCAGATGACACACAGATGTTAGCTACTTTTTCCAGCGGTCTGTGCCACTGCTTGAACTTGCCTGCTTTGCGTGGATTTTCAAGCTAATTTGGCAAAAGGGAATTAGACAACATGAGCAGATCTTGCCCTTTCCAAAAACTGTCTGCCTTCCTGAGGTTCAGAAACTGGCATAGACACAGCCTAACAGTACATGCACCTTATACTGTGTGAATGCAAAATACTGTACTCTACATTTGGTAATGAGACACACAACACACAGAAGAAGCTTAGAAAAGCCACTTGTCATCTCAAAAGCTCCACAAATGATTATGGACTGAAAGAGTAAACAAAGGAAAAAAAAAAACAGAAAATAACATTTCCTCCTATAAGTCAGACTCTTCTCTGAGGAGTTCACCACATGTAACTGTTATAGATCTCATGAATCTCAGAAAGAACCCTTGACACTTATGCTCCTAAAGCTCCATAAACAAATCGTTCTCTCGGAGTGCCTGTTGGGCCTGTTTTTATGTTCTCTCTTCTATCCCCATTTGGCCACTTATAAATCAAAGATAAATGCAAAAAACACATTCATGAGGAAAGAGCTGCTATGTCGCAACCCACAAAGTTCATTAAATTTTCTTTTTTCATCCTTTTGAAAGCCAAAGCCATGTACAAAGTGGCAAAGAAAAGGCTAAATGCATGTGATACCACAATAAATGCAGTTAACCTACTATTCGAGTTGAATGTCACTGAAATCATAATATTTGGCCTATATTTATGTCTACCTATATGACAAAATGAGACTCAGATGTGATTATGATTACTCAAAATTTCTTAAGTATAAGGGCAATATATGCATTAAGTTTTAAGGACCCATTCTATACCCACCAGATTCTACAAGTAAATGAAACTTGAAGCAGTAAATTTTAGGTGAAATAACCATACTGATCCTTTTAATCAAATAAAAAATAAACATTAACAATCAAAATGGATTAAAAAGAAAAACAACCCAGTGAACTTCCACAAAGACAAGAAAGCCTATCGAATTCTCATGTTTCTGGGAAAATATAACACAATGATCTGTCTTACTTCTCTATTTCCTTTTCTTTAAAAAAATCCTTTGAAAATGTAGTTTTTCGTGCAAATAGCTGTATGACTCCCATTATGTAACTTTGAAATAATTCTCAAAATGTCCTGAACAATCGAGACTGAGCGACCACAAGATGGCGCCTCCCATCCAGAAAGGTCCACCTGGGATTGACCCAAATACTAAACCCACATTGAGAACATCCATAGATGAAGGGAATCGACTCTATTTCCTAGACACTAAGAGCTAAAGTAGTAGACGGAATATTCTTCAGGAAGGATCTGAATGGTACCAGAACTTAAACTAGTTCTCAGAGTTTTGTCTGTAGCCAATCTAGATTCTTGGACCTTTCAGCAACAAACAAACAGTGGAACACAGGCTACAATTTATCCTGCTGATATAGTTCCAGAGCAGTCCTAGCAAATCAGACTGTACTAGCACCCCAAAGGGTCCTTGGACCCTTGGCAGTCTCCCAGGATTAGATTAGATGACATCACCTTTACAAGTCTAGTCACTAGTGACAGGCACTAAAGGTATGTACCTTGGTTCCTTATCTCTCACCTAAAAACATCTGGGCTGTAATTTTACTCTATCTAAAGTTTCATTCTACTGCCCCTTCTGAGGAAAAGCTATCAATAGAAAAAGTGTTGATATTAGAGATCACTTAAACCTATTCAACAAAAAAATGTTTCATTTCCCTTGCCTTGAATGACTTCATATTGAATTAAAAGGCTAGGAAAAAGCACTTCAGCTAATTCAGACTCCATTCAAATTCTCTGGGCACGAAGTTCACTGCCGAACTAGAGACCTGCGAATGAGCTACGGCTCCAGTGAGTGCCAGCCAAGATTTACTTTACAGGCCAAAAGCAAGACGTTTCCGACACATAAGAAAAGGCTCACTTACAAAGGCTCCTCAATCAAACAGCAGAAAATATTTTATAAAAACATTATTTCTTAGGATGTGAGCATAGAAGCATATCAATTATTTCTCTTGAATGCTCAATTAATTTAAAGCAACAACATTCATGGGAAGGTTGGAAAATTAACAAAGTAGTAAGAGATTTTTTTTTTTCACTCCAGAATGTTATCTGGGGGCGCTCCTCTATCTCCTAAGAAACACATTGTCCAGAAATGTATTATATATTCAAACTAAGTTTGGGATAGAATTCAGACATGGAAAGTACCTTTTTCTTTTTCACTGTATCTGCTTATGTTACTGCTGTCACTGTACAAAGGTCCTGCCGTGGCGTGGGGCTTGCAGCTATGATACTGCGCATTGAGGGTATTGACCGTTATGTGAATCAGATGCAGCAGGATCTTGCTGATTTCACAGTCTCGGTACGGATACTGCTCAATAAAATGGAAGGGGGAAAATATAAATGGTTATTTTAAAGGGTAAGTTTTTCCACTTGATCTTGCCAGATAAGTCTTCTCAGTATCTCTTAGTGACAAAAAGAAATATACAGAAAAGTAAACCAGATTCTGATCATGGCCTTATTTTTACAAGGGACCATATTCCTTTCCTCTTGCACCAAACCACTGACGGGGATGCATGCCAGTTCATAGTTACAATTCCTTTCAAGAAAATTACCTGGCATAAACATTTGGTGGATGAATACAATTTCAAATATCGTCTTTGTTTTCTGATTCGTTTGGGATTCTGCACATAAACAGAGGTTGTTGACCAATGTCCTACCATTCATCCTTTTTTGTTCTAAACATTTTTAGAGCATATGTTGACAGGGCCTCCCATTTCTATTTTCATCCCAGTAGCTCTTTGCTTCTCCACACTAATTGCACATCATGATTCTCCTTCTAAAGGTCAAATATTTACCCTACAAGATTCTCAACTCAGGATTTGGGTGTTCTCCTAATGCCATACTCTCTAAGAGAACCATTCCACCCAAAACAGGAGTGACCACCACAACTCACTTTATAAAGGATGACAAGCAAGGCCTTCAACCACATCTGCCGGATGTGAGGTCTGAGAGACCAGAGGGAACAACGAGGTGGCTGCTGGAAATAATGCCGTAGCTGAGGACAAGAACAGTATTTGAGCACCTGAACCACCAAGGGGAGAAGGTGTTTTCCCAAGTTAATGTTATAGTCCATAACCTGAAATAGAAAAAATATTAATAGCTGAAGGAAAGCTACCAAGAGCATTCAGAAGGTAAAAGGAAAAATTTGAACCATCCCAACGAAAACATGGGCAAAATATTTAACAGACATCTCACAAAATATTAATAGCAATGGCCAGTATACATGAAGGTGGGAAAGTCCAACCTCACAAGAAATTTTAAAAACATGTAAATGATAATAGTTTTAATCTACTTAATTATCTAATTGTACATTTATCTATTTCATTATCTATTGGAAATAAAATTTTATCTATTAAAATGTATCTATTATCTATTAAAATTTTATCTATTAAAATGTATTCAAGTTTAATAGAATTAAGAGTCAGTGAAAAAAACCTAGTATTGATAACCATGTGGGGAAATGGTCGTTTTGGGCAACCCTGGCGAGAGTGTAGCTCAGCACAGTCTTTCAGGAGAGCAATTTAGCAATATGTGTTCAGAAGTAAGAAAAAACACATACCCTCCAATACAGCAATATGTAATAATCAGATGAGTGTTCCAAAATGTATGTACAAAGAATTTAAGCATGGCTTTTCTTATAGTCACCCTAAACTCAAAGCAACCACCATATTCAACAATATAGGATTAGTTTAATAAAATATTGTTTGCACAACAGAATACTATGCAACCCTTAAACAGGATATGATACAAACTTATTTGTATGATATGAACTTCGTAATAAATTTTAGGTTTAAAAAGGTTACATATATATCACTATGTATAATATGATCCTATTATTATAAAAAATGTGTGTATATTCATATATATGTATGTAAGTATATATGTATGTGATTATATATGTATGTATATATGAAAATTTGGAGGCAGCCATATATAACAGAATGTTAGTAAGTTATTTCTGTGGGTTTTCTGGAGCTATAAAAACTTCATATAAAATTTTTTAATTTTTAGCTTATATTTCTAAAGTAATCATGCATAATGTGGATTGAGAGAGGGAGAAGGGAAGGAGGGAGGGAGGGCTTTATATCTGAAACGGCGCATCCTCTCTGGACGGCTGGGAGTTAGTGGTGATCCATCCATCCAGTGATCAGCCTCAACAAGAGATGACTCCATGCATATTGCTCTCACTTTGCTTGTCTGTGTTAATTATACTACAATCTATTTGAGTTAATTGATAATAACAGCTACCATCTATTGAGTTCCTACCATGAAGCAGACATTGATTACGGCACTTTGCAACATGTTGCCTCTAATCTCTCAAGAAAAAATCTGTGTTACCAATGAGCAAGCAAGCAGAGGATGCCTAAGCCCTAACAGCCAACAACAGCAGCAGAGCTGAAATTCGTTTCTACGTTTCTCTAGCCCCACATCTTACACCTTTGCAGACTGGAGAGTGAGATTTGTAGTACTGGTGAAATTAGGCATACATGTACCCCATGGTCCAGCAATTCTTCTCCTGGATCCGTATCTCAAAGGGCTAAGGCACACGTACGAGGATGCTCATTGCTGGACTATTCTGGCAGTGAGGAGATGGGAGCAATGTGAGTACCCATCACTAGGGAACAGGTAAGCAAAGTATGGTGGCTGTACACCAGGGCACACAAAATGGCAGTTAGAAGCAGACAAACGTGGAAAAGCCAATGAGGACAGTGGGGCACAAATTAAACCGTACGATTAACTCAACTCTCTCCACTTAAAGCCAAAAGGGGAAAGGATTTGAAAAACCACACAAACAAAAACTCCTATGCTCCCTTACTGTTTCATGGGTACAGAGTTTCAGTTTAGGATGATGGAAAAGTTTGGGGATGGATAGCAGTGACTGTAGCATAACAATGTAAATGTACTTAATGCCACTGAACTGTGCACTTAAAAATAGTTTAAATGGTAAGTTTTACGTTATGTATATTTTACAGAAGGAAAATACCTCCCACACTAGTAATCTTCAAGACACCAGGCTACCGATCCCTGACAGACTTTACATTCCCCCTCAACAGACCCCTGCCTGATAACAAGTAAGTCATACAAACCTTTGCACTCAACCAGTGTTGGCTAAATGGAATGTAACACCTTGCCTCTACTAAAAGCTTAATAGTGTGACTTCTGAAAGCTGTTATTACACTTACTTGGGCAATTCCTGCAATAAATGCATTAAAGCAAGTTGACAGGCGCATTTTTTGAGGCGCAATCATGAAGCAACCTTCCTGTTGGTCATAGCCGAGTAAGACATACAGATGCCGCTTGACTGTGTTGAAGGCCTTCGCACTGCTGATGTCGGATTCGGCGCTGCTCTCATCCTTGGCCATGAACTTCATGAGCACTGTAATCAGTTGGTGAACTGTCTGGTGGTCGATGCCAGCATCTTCTGGGAGCAGGTCCTTGATGGTGTTGTCATTCTCAGGAGATTGTTGTCCTGTCGGTACAAGAAAGGCTGTCAGAGGATGGCTCCCCCTCAAGTGAGTTTACACAAAAACCTCACTTAGATATTGATAAAGCCCCGTTCTTTCTGTTTCTACCAAATATTTAAAGGTTCTGTTCCAGACAAGAAACTTAAAGACACAATATGGCCTACTAAGTAAAGCATTAGTACAGGGGTGGAAGTTATTGTGTCCAACAACCAAGTAATTTGGAAGGATTAGGGGATGGAAATGAAAATAGAGCACTATAAAGCAATATTGTCCTCAAACAAGACAAACACCTAAATGAACTTTGCATTTAGGAAAACTTTTAAGATGTTGGCAAAGTTTTATCCTCAGTGACAGAGAAAAAGTTTCCCTTCCAGCTTTGTGAAGTAAGCATGTAAGAATAACCACAAAAATAACAGTCTAAAATCCACTGAGTACAAAACCATTCATTAAGTTCTTTTGTTTAAATTATTACCTCAATTCAGTTATGTTCATGAGTCATCTGGTGCAAAAAAAAAAAAAGTTTTCTTTTCCAAATCCTGAGATATTAGCAATGTGTACTCTTTGAATGAAATAGTCAAAACTATAAATAGCAAATTATAAGCCCTGCTTTATGTAATGAGAAACATACAAGGGGTGGGGGGAGACGCACACAGAAAGAGAGAAGCATGAACTTTTAAAAACAGAAAAACACATGAAGGTGAGCTGAAAGTTCACATGGAAAGAGAAAATATCTTAGCCCTATGGCTTCCTATTAACCTAATAAATAATTGTATCTGAACAGCTCCCTGACATTGACTTTCTCTGCTATTTTTGTTTTTTTCAAAGTCAGAAATTATACCCTGTCTCCCTTTGCTCTTCTGTCCCTTCTGATCAGGTTTGGTTTAGGACTTTTGGGAAGGAAGAGTGATATTTGTTCTTCTACAATGATGTTTTGGGAAGTGTCCAAAATACTCTTTGCATTCTTGTCCTTCTTTTGACGAGCAACATTAGAATTTCTAAATTGAAAACAGAGTTTTTAGTTGGCAGGTAGATCAGCACACCGGCATTCTCATCTCTCATCCTGCTAGGAAAAGTTCTACTAAATGATGACAAGCTTTGGTTACAACCCATTACAAACCAAGCCTGGGTTACATCCATTTTCATTATGGTATAAGGGATGCAGCAAAGAGCTAGGTAGTACTTTATACCATTAACTCCTCAGTTTATTTGGAAAAACCTCAATCTTCCAGGACATAGCCAAGAGAAGCAAGATATAAGAAATGTTTCCGGAGACTGCAGAAATTAGCTGTCTCAAGTGCAAATATTTTTTTCTCTGGGACAGTAACATGAAGGTCAAATTCAAAATTTACTAGTTTAGACCTGCACATAAGATAACAAGCTTGGTTGTCTAGTTTCCCCAGACAATCAGAAGAATGTTGGTCTGTTCAAAAGTGATATACTGAAGAGGGATAGTTGACAATAAGTGATGAGGTGGCAGAACCAACTTAGTCTAAGAGCCTCTAATAAGCTCAGAGGAAACCATCTGACATTTCATTATGATTCTAGGACATTAACATTTTCTATCTCCTAGTCTGCCCATGAAGGAATGAATATGTGCAATGTACTTCAGAATATTTTTATCAAAAATTATTCAAATAAAATCTATGGATTTATTACAGTGCTTCGTGTGTAGGAAGTAATCAACAAATTGCTAATATCATTATTAGGCATATATCAGGAAAAAAATCAATTTTGTGGAACACTCTGTTTCAACTAGAGGCTGGAAGTGTGAAGCATCTCTGTACATTATAGTTAAATTAAATATTTGGAATATAGGATTTGACCAAAAGCAAAACCTATGTGAATCCTTGTAAAACAAAATAGAAAAAGTTTAGAGAATAATCTTTTCAGCATTGAAAAATATTTGCTCTTAGGTTTTTTTTCCTCCAAAGTATTACTTTACAACTAGAAGGACATTATTGCTTTGGGCAAGTCCGGACCAAAAATGTGAGAAGTATGGGAATATAGGTTCCCTGCAGGGTCCAATGTTATTGCAGCAGCAAGTGATTGCTGTTACAATATAGCTTCATTCCTCAATTCCTTTTAGCTCTGGGGTGCAAGGTTTAAGAGAGCATGTATCACTCAGTCCTGCTTAGCCACCTCCGTGTGCAGAGTGGTTCAACTTCAAAGTCCCAAAGTTAAAAAACGGAACTGGGAGTGTTCAAGAGGAAGTTGCACCTTTGTTTTATAGCCTCGAGAATTTAGAAACCTCAATACAGAGGAAAGGGAGCTCCCCGCAAGGCCCAGCTAGGACCCCACCCCCATTTCCTTCCATCCCAATTTCAAGTCTAGAAAACAGACCATCAGACTTCAGCTTAAATATGTCAAAACTCTTCTTTCCACTGCAAATGGGCATGTTTTTTAACATGTGTAACCTTAAGTTTTCCCATCAAATCATATTTTCCTGATGACTGTCCTAGTCTCACTGCAGATTCATCCTCACTGATCCTCAGTGTTTTCGCTTTGAGTTTGCTGCTCTTACTTTGCTTTCTCTGAAGAGCCAGTAATAAGTGATCTTTAACAAACCATTAAATGTACTGGAAAAAGAGCTAGTTAATGGAACCTTTTGCATAAAATGAAAAAAAAAATCTATTTTCAGTCCAATAATTTACTCCTCCAGCTATGGGCTTTGCAAGTCTGCACTTTGTTTATGGCCTCTCTTTAAAACAGAATAAGATTGTGACTAGCACACTCTTCATAAAGACAAGTTATCTTAATCAACTCCCTAAGAAAAATGAGTCTAAAGACAATCTGGAATGTTCTTTATTGATAAAGACAGTATTAGTGTTTTAGTTATCTATAACTAAAATGAAATGAAATTTCCATTTTAAAACTAAATGCTTACAATATTTTCTCTAAGGTATGACACTTAAAACATTTACAGTTTTGAATTCTAGTCTATGAAATTCCTTTATTTGTCTTAACCATAGAAATTTAGCGTAGTAACAGGTCTGATTTTATTATTTCTATAAAGAAAAATGTAAGCATCTTTATAATCGTGGAGGCAGAATTATCCCTACCATAACTTTAATGTAGACTGAGTCCATCACTGTATGTCCACGGAGTTGCACAACAGATTGAAACTCCGAAGTATAGTACAATGTTATTTATTCAGATGATTTGAAACCAGGCAGGATCAGGATCTGCTTTTCCAGACTTATCTCCTATTATTCCACCCGGAACGTTGGACATTCGTAAAAGCTGGGCTACTCATGGATGTCAGAATGGAGCTAACACTCCCCACCCTTGAGTCTTTGCTCATTCAACCCTGCAAGGTGGTCCTCCACGCCCCATCCCTATTTCATGCTGTGGGTCTGGTCCCCCAAAGCCATTCTTAGTACATATGCCCACCCTCCTCTCAGCAATTGGATGTGATCCCTAAATTCTGTGAATTTTCAAAGACAAGAAGGGAGGGAAGATAGGAGGGAGAAAGGGAAGAATGGAGGAAAAATTCCTTTAGCATTTCCTAACTCTCATGTGGCAAATAACTATTACCAAAGGCAGAACTTTTTATGCATTCATTTGCCTTATTCCCCAGATAAGAACATAGACTCCTTGAAGGCAAGTACTATATCTTCTCCATTTTTATATCTCTCACACAGTGTGGGGCAGTGTTTCACATATAGTAGGTGTTTTTTTATTCATAAACGTCTGTTTAAGTGCACTAAATTCGAATAAATATTTCAGATCTTATATTCTATGTCAGAGAAGAATTGATGAAGTCCCCAAAACAGCAGAGAAACAAGAACATTTCTCTGTGTGAACTGGCTCACCGAACCCTCTGTCAAACCAACAAGTGACAATCAGGTAGGGGAAGAAAGGATCCCTTCCCCAGGCTTACTCTGCATTTCGTCCAGAGAAGCCAATGACCAAGCACTGCAAACGAGGCTGCACTCCGTTGGTGGTTCTCACTATACTGCCTCACTGACCTCCCTAGCTCCTCTCCTCAATTCGAAGATTGCTCTCAGCAATTCTGCTGTGTGTGCACACAGGCACAGGAGGGCTAGAAAGCTGGGCAGTGGCTAACTTCATATCCTCATATGTTCTCCATCCCTGCTTTGCCCCTTCCTGTCCCACATCCTGTCACCATGTGTTTACATCCTACCCGCCAATCAAGGCCTGGCTGAAAAGCCACCTGTCCAGGAGACCTCCCTGATGCCTCCAGCTGGTGGAAAGCTCCTCCCATTGCACTTGACATTAACCGTCCTATGCACTGTCACTTTCGCTCAAGATGAGAGTTCACTGATATTCATGCTTTACTCTCCCTTACTTGACCACAGGCAGATTAAGAGTATCAAAATTTCAGATGCATCTTTGTATTCTTCACAGTTCCTAGTACAGCAGGTGTGCAATATATGTTTGCTGAATAAAAATTGTCATTTCCCAAAAATATAACTTCAGACAAGAGCATTCCTATAAAAACAACTGTACTCTTTGATATATTATATTTTAAGGATTAATAGGCATTTTGCAAGTTAGTGAAGTGAATTGAAGTGAAGAAAGTGAATTGTAAAACATCTGTAGAAAGAAACAGAGAGCCCAAAGAAAAGTTATTTGGAATTCTAGGCTGGGACACTAAGGAGGAGGCAGCAAAGGTAGATACGAGAGAGTTTACCAGTGCTAAACAGCACTGGATGCTTTCTCTGTGGATATACAAATGCAGGCCAAGAGACCTCCAGATTTTTCTGCAGGCTAAAGTAGAACTTGAGTCTGCAAGCTCCGTGAGGGATTGGGGTAGCTCTGGACCAATCTTGGGGTCCTAACTGGGAAGATCTTCTGGTCTGGACACTCATGACTTCAAGCCACACTGTAGCAGGCCTGAATGCCCAGGTCAACTCTACAACCAGACTAGTGTCCTCATGTCCCACCGGCAGAAAAACCCGAAGACTAGCACATCGAGAGGTAGTGGTAGTTGAAAGAAAGCAAGTCAAGTCTCCTGGATGCATGCATCAGTTCTGTCTCTAACTAGTTAATCATATGTGACCTTAAACAAGTCATTTAAGCAGAATTACTTAATCCCTCCATCCATCAGCTTTCCAGTGTGTATGTAAAGTGGAAAAAGAAATTTACATACATCCAGAGTTGTTTTAACCTCAAAATTAAATGATTTTCACAAAAACACTCCTCATAGCTAAAGAGATACTAAACACATATGAAGAATTATTATTATATATCTACTATTGTTTAGTTATTCATCCAATGGATGAGGAACAAGATATAACTAAGCACCCTTTGTTTCTATGGGGTTGATACCATTTGTTCTGTATTGGGATGATATAACATAACATAACTGCTGCATTAACTTCAATTAATCTTCGACAGCTATTCTAAATACCTAAAGACAAAGAATTCCTGGTTCTTACAGCATCACTGAAAATATGCCCTATATCTAATCATACAAATTTCAGATTAGCATTTTAAGAAGTTGTATATGTCATCAGTTAGGATGCAATGAAGGTGCTGAGCTCCTACTAGCATTTCCATGCCTGTAACAGAGCTCAGGAGTACTGGGCTTGAGACCCAGATCTGTCACCAATAAGCTTGTGACATGTGTTTCTTGAATCTCAGTTTCTTCTTCTGTAAAATGAGAATGTTAACATATGTATGATGTTTAGCGATAACATTCTATGAATTTTATTTATATGCACAAAGGCCTTTAATTTGACTCATAAAAGTCATGGAGGAATGGAGTGCTCTACCAGCCTTGCAGAGTACCCCTGCTATAGAAAACAGAATTTCCTATTCCATTTGCTGTGAGTACTATGTAAAGACTAAGATCAGAGAGTCAGAAATCGTAAATCCAATGCCAAAAAGTTCAGCCTAAAAAGCAACTAAAATTAAGTCTTGTTGTATGAGTAAAGGGCATCTGCTTCGTTTCAGGCCTAATCAATAAGAGGCCTGCACAGAAGAGCTCATTACTTGGGCCAAATAAAAATATGTTCATTAAGTAACAAGTTCTTCAATTTCCACTTAGTTAATATCTTAAACCATTCCACACAATCTTATGATTATTCTGGCAGGACTTTGCTTCCAAGTATTCAGTGTCCAATAAATAACAACGCAAAAATGGAACACTATAGTAGTTTGAAATTGCCCTATAAGCTGAGCCAGCCGTTTTCAAATCTAAGCAATGGAGGTATTGCGTAAATTGTCTTCCCAGAAGTTTTAGCTTCATATTTAATTTGAACAATGCTGTTATCTGCCCCTTTTTCATCTGGTCACTTTTGGTGGAATAATTAGATGCCAGAAGGGTTTTTTTTTAACTGCAACAAACATATGTACATGTTTTCCCACAGAGATGTGAGGGGACTTCTTGATTGAATTGTTAAAACGGAAAATAATAATTAAAGGCTAGCTTTTCAATTAAGCCTTAAGACAAAAAGACAAGCTGGGGTAAAACAAAGATAATTTATGAAATTGTATAAGAACAATCTCAAAAAGGCCTAACTGAAGGGGAACTGGATGGATTTCACATTTCTAATGAAGCTCAGGATCAGAAGTTCTTATTTCTATTCTTTTTTAAAAAAATCACAGCACAATAGAGGCAGGAGTGATGTGCAAGACAAGGTAGAGGGACTCTGCCAAATGTCTGCTATTCCTTTTATCTCATCAAATCTAAAAGAGAAAATACGCCTTGGCCACCATCTGCCATCTGCATTCATGATCTCTGGGGCTCTCTCTTCCTCTCTCCCACTCCTGGCTCTCTCTTTCGAGCATCCTTTTTATAACACGTTACACACACGATCTTAAAAGTCTTCTTACTCTTTTCCCTTTGAGAGTGTCGTACCACTCTGAAAAGTTTATCTTAAAACCAGTCTTAGAGGAAAGACTAAATATTCTATAGCATGATACATAGGTAGTAGGCACAAAGTTTGTTTTTGAAAAAAAAGCAGGTGTTCAGAACCTGCACGATCTTCCCAGTGAGTCACGGCACCATTCGTGTGGATAACAGTCAAGCTGTGATTGCCTTGCCAATGTCCCTTCAACCCTCAGGGTACTTCATGCTGAACTGTAATATATCGTGGAACATCAAATGATAGTTACACTGTGTCGTGCTGATTATGACCCTACGGTCCTCCAAACGATGGAAATCCTCCTTTCTCTGAGAAACAGAAATGCATGTAGAGTTGCAAAAAATCAGGAATGGCTAAAGGGATGAGTAGATGATGGTGGTTCAAATGTATAACCTTTTAAAATGTAAATGAAATGTATGTTTTTCCTATAGCAGAGATAGATGAGCGTAATATTTCTATGTGTAAATACACATACAAATATAAGCACTATATATAGTTCTAGTCATACTGGCTCTCTGGGGAAAGATGCATACTCAGATACTATGATGCTTCTTACTGGACCAAAAGTTAATGGGATCAAAAGGCATGTGCTAATATTAAGACAGAAAGAATTGCCACATTGGGGGCCCAACCATCTGGGGTAAGACCCTTTTGAGATTACAGATCCCAAGTATATCACTCTGGTCCAGTTAGAGACACCGCATTCTTTACCTTGTCCACCTGTGATAGACACTTGCACACAGCCCTTCAACGTCAGAAGTACCCACCTGGCGTCTGTTCGGGTGTTCCACCGAGAGCTGGAGCAGACTGCTCATGCCTGGTCAACCTCATAGCTTAAAAATCAACAACAACTCTATTTAAATAAACATTACAGACAACTTGAGCCTAAAAAATATTCTCAGAGCTAACTACATTGGATAGTAGAAGTAAGTAGGGGTAAGTTTAGTTTTCCTATTCGTAATTAACATCACATAAAAGTTGTTTATGTAACAAAAGCTTTGTGGTTGCATTTGAATCTTAAGAACATCTTTCAATGTTACTTCAATTCTTAATTTTCAAAATTGTAATGTGAATCAATTAACAAGAAATAACAATAAATAAACGCTATATCCCAAACTGATCAGTTAGGCTATAAAAGAGCTGGGACACTCAGAAAAAGTGTAATTTATTTAATCTAGGTATTGGTTTCTAGGATCTGAAATACTTTCACCTGGCACCTGGCACTACTGTAGGTCATTCTTAAATGATCACCTGAGATTATCTTTGCTCCCTGAGAAACAGGGTTATTGATTACTTGAAGGGCTTTCATTGATTCTTCCAAAGTTCAAAATACCACATTTCCATAGCTTGTCATAAAATAGAGGAAAATGTAATAAAGAAAATCAAATCATATTTATGATTACAAATGGTTATGTTATATAAGGCTGTATTCTAATAGATGCCAATGGAAAAGCAAACCATTCAGCTTCTGACAGGACAAGAAATACGTTTTAGGGTGTTATTTTATTAACTTCATAGCAGTTATGTGATTAAAGATTAAATCATTTAGTAAATTTTACAAGTTAGTAATATATTTAAATATACTCCACTAATATGGTGATTTAGTTATGAATTTTTAATTATCACTTATGAGCCATTGCTAATCATTAGAGTTTATCTAGTCATGTGGTAATTTAAGGAAACTTTTATTCTCTGCAAAAGTGCAATATAAAGACCTTTATAAAACAGGTACATATGGTCTTTTTTTGTTTTAATTGGCCATGAAGCTTGTTTTTATTTGTAAATTATCTGGTGAAGTTGGGCAGAAATTCAACTTCTCAGCCTGATTTTTCTTTTTCAAAAGCAACCTGGGGGCTTGTGTGGCTGCTTCTAGCAAGCATGAATAGAAAATGCGTTCCACATTTCAACTCTACCTCTTTAGCTGCCATGGGTCTTGTGGTCTAACTCTTAACTCAGAAAGCTCTTAGGTTACAAGGCTGGTGATGCAAACCTACAGGTTCTAGGACATGGGAGCAAATGCTTCTTTTAAGTCTCATGCCTCGCCTCAGTGGATTTGCTGCCTTCTCCATGGATCAGGGCTTTGCTGTGCCTGCAAACTAGAAAAAGCTACCCAAGGAGCTTTTATACCCTGGGGTGATTCCCACCCCTGGGGTGATTCCTTAGGGAATCTGAAAGCCAAACGTGTTGAACAAGCTCAGTTTGCTAAATATGCTACTCTCTGTGAACATTCAACAAGACAAGTCAACCTCCGAAAGACATCAAACAGACTTAATGGAAGGATGGAAGAAGATACTCAACGAATTTTGGAGGTCAGGGTCTCAGGGAGGGAGAGCGCCCTCTTGGATTCCACAGGCCCTTTCACGCTGTCCCTCAGGGAGCGCACACTCTTCTGGCGGTTTCGTGCAAAGCGAGCCCTCTTGATCTTCCACAAGGCTGCGTCGCTGAGGTTAGCAACATTGGTCCTCACAGCAGTGATGGCTTTGCCAAAGGAATTAAAGAGGTTATCATTTTCCTTCACTGGCTAGTTTTAAACAATCCATCCATGTTTCAATATTAACATACATCTTTCATGGATGCACTTCTCCCTCTATGATGAGTTATTTAAAAACCATAACTATTGCCTATCATAACTATCACCAATTATTTTTCTGTTGAGAGCATAAGATTAAATTATCTAGTGTGTTGTTAACTAACTGAGTAGTTGCGTGACAAAGTCTTTTCCCCCTCGCTTTGGAGCTGTAGGTAATGGATTAATAAGCATGCACGAGTGAGTTTGCAAGGTGCAAATATATTTCATGAAATTGCTCGTGAATGTTATAAACATAATGACTGAATAATATTTAGGGGAACACACAGTCACAAAGGCTTATCATAGATCCTCAAGGAAATGAGAAAAATTCTGATTTTGGAACATCAGAATATACTTAAATCTATGCATTACTACAGTAAATATTCAATAAACGTTTGAGCACATGAAGTCAAGGCATCCTTCATATGAGAAATTAAACTACATGCCGAGTATATGGTTTATTTAAGCAAGCACAACAGGAAATGTGACTGTTTGCATCAAGTTCTTTGCTTTACTTACTTGTAGGAAAAGGAAATTCTTTGTTACAATCCAAATGCAGCTGAGCTTCCAAAGAAAGCGTCTCAAATCTATTGACAAAGAACTCCCAGCTCAAAGCAGGAATGTCCTGCTTAAGAAAGTGCAAGAGCAATAGCTTGCTCAAAATTGTGGGTCGGTCCTTAACCACAGTGTCAAACTGGAAGTCAAGACAAAGACACAGACCCTGGGAAAGAAGATGAAAAAAAAGTCAGATATAAACATAAGTTACTTCAAAGCCAATATATTTAATACTAGGCTAAGTTGATAAAGTAAAACAATCTCCTCAATCCATACTTACAATGTAGAATGACTCAACTGAAACTTTTTTTGATTGGAAATTTGGGTAGGAAACAAACAGGTAGAAGAGAAGCTTCTCCGAATTGTAGAATATCTCTTGAATTTTGATTGAGAAATCTGAACTAAATGTATGTTATTGACTTTCTAATGCATTAAATCATAATCACTTAATCCAAATACCCTAAAATCAACATATCTTTTTTCAGTGTCTGTAGTTTTCATTGAGAAGCAGACTTTCAAAGCTACATTTTATAATATACCAAAAGATCGTGGAATTTCTAATTCCCATTCAATCCTATATTTCGTGATTCTAAAAGAAAGTAAAGTCACCTAGTCTTGGAATGTGAGTGAAATATAGAACGTTAAAAGTCAAAGTTGGCATGGATTCAGCATCCATTTCTCTACTGTATGAGTTTACCATTCCCCCTCTTTTTAACTAAATGAAATTTAAAGATTGTAATTCAACCAACCATCCTATTAATTCATTCAACTGTCATCTAATGAGTGTGTCCTATGTTCCAGGCTCTGAGCGGGAGTAGGAGGACATAGAACTACCTAGTAACACCAAGAGAGGACTATCTGGAAGAGAACTGGGGATTTTACGAGGGAGGATGTACCACAGGCAGCATAAACCTATAATTTTTCAGATCCTGTACAATTTGCCCTTGCTTTGTGGTCTTAAAATGCAGGAAGAACTTTTACACTGGATTGGGAGGCAGTGCACATGCACACACACACCGCACACACACACACACACACACACACACACACACACACAGTTAAGCACACAGACTTTATTATGAGTCAGTCTTGAGTTTCCTATGCTGCTCACTAGCTATGTGACTTTGAAAAGTAACTTAACCTTTCTAACCCTCAGCTTCTCTATCTGTAAAATGGCAACACGTAAAAGGTTATTGTGAGGATTAAGTGAGATATTGCATTAATGGGACACTTTTAATACACTGCCCTGTCAACACAGTACCTATTTGGCAAATGTGAGCTTTCGCCATTATTTTTAGTTTAATAATAACAACAAAATAATAAATCAGGTGTCAATATGGAAAAGATAGAGCAGAATTTGGGAGGTTCTAATCTTGGTTCTCTCACTAATCCACTTTGCACGCTTTGATAAGTCACGTTCTCTCTCTGAGACTTGGTTTCTCAGCTATAAAATAAGGTACCAAGAGGGATTAATTGCTCTCTCCACGTCTCATGTTCCATGTCTCTTTGGCTTTAATTTGTGATATTTCGTATATTTCCCTTCTCATGTTTTACTTTGATTGGTGTTATAATTGATCTGGTTTCTCTTAGCATCTCACCATTAACAACAGGGGCTTCCAGCCCAGGAGCCAGCTAAATGGTGTAAGGTAAATCAGCCTAGTTTAAAAATCTGCCCCCACACACACACCAGTTACACAATAATTACATCTGTCCAAAAGTGATTTCAGCACATGGACAAAGACTAAAAAAAAGTATCAATCAATAAAAACAAGAGCTCTTTTAATAAGATGTGGTTCTTATATGTTTATTCCAACTTAAAAATTTCCATCATCATCATTATGTGTTTATGTGATGCTATGGTCTGAATGTTTGTGCCTTCACCCAAAAAAATTCATATGGTGAAACTTAATCACCCCTGTGATAGCATTAGTAGGTGGGGCTTTGAAGATGATTAGGTCACATGGGCACAGCCCTATTGAATGGGATTATTGCCCTTATAAAAGAGAACCCAGACACAGCAAAAGGTACCATCTACAATCCAGAAAACAGACCATCACCAGACACTGAATCTGCTGGTAACCTGATATTGGACTTCCCAGCCTCCAGAACTCTGACACACAAATTTCTGTTGATCACAAGCTACACAGTTTATGATATTTTGTTACAGCAGACCAAATGGACTAAGATATGTGACACGTAACTCAATGATTTAGCAGTGCTGACCCAGACCATCTGCAGAGCAGATAACACACATCACACATCACCTGCAATGCTGGCCTCTTTATGGTGTCAAGCAGGAGACCAGCCCTGGTAGCCACTGCGGGGTTGACATCCTCCACAGCTGTCAGAAAGCAGCAGAAGGCATGTGCCAGGGAATACTTCAGCAGGTGGTTTTTGGTCACTGAGTGAATATCCAGAAATCTACAAATGACAGCCACTTTTTCCACTGCAATGTAAAATACAGAGGACAAAATATTACTCTATATATATACACACACACACACATACATACACACATTTATTTAGACAGTCTGAGAACTGAGCTCACAGAGAATAAGTTAACTCTGGGTCCCCCACTTGATTTATTTTAAATACCAGAAGGAGATTCCAACGCCAGCTTCTTGAGTGTTCCGTTTCATCTGTGCACCAGACTGTTCCTACTCAGGACAGTCCTTTTTTGCCAGGCAGCCTTGATTTAGCTCTGGGTTGTCCTTTATGTTTTTTGAATGATCTTTCTCTTGGTTTAACTGTCAGCTGCATTGCAAACTATTCGAAATGCCTCTCTCCTCATTTCTGTGGCCATTCTGCTGAAGCTCTGCAGACTAGAGAGGAAGGTGGGAGGTGCCCATGAGGCCTGGCTCTAGGTTCTGGGCCCCTTACTCTGCTCTTAGTAGGTCAGGATGCAAAATGACAGATCAAACAGACACTTCCTGGGGCTACAGAATTTCTACATGAATTTCTTTCATGTTATAAATATACCCTTACTTAACAGATTTCTAATTATTCTGCAAATCTATGTTAAATGATTCCAGCTACTCTAAAAGCATAGCTTTACAGAAAGCTGTAATAGCTAGTAAAGCAATGTAGTGTGATGCAAATTAAGATGTTTCAGTACTTTGCTTAAGTTGTTCCAGCAGCCTAGAATATTCTTTCTACTCTTTTTTGCTTATTGCATTCTCTCATCCTTGAAGGATCTACAGCTGAAATTCTGCCTATTCTGTAGAGTCCACTCTGACCTCTTGGAGTAGCCTTTCCATCCCATGAACTCCTGTAAAAATGCTACTCATTTACGCACTGTTAATTTAATTGGGTGCTCATATGTAGCTATATGACATATCTTCTTTTGTGGCCTTACATTATATTTATGCCTTTCATAGTGTGTTAACCTCTTACCTGTTTATATTTGGTCTCATCAGTTAAATCGGAGCCTCTTGAGAGCAGCAAGGAATCTGTTTTGTTTTGTTTTGTTTTGGTTTTTTTTGACAGAGTCTGGGCTAGAGTTCAGCGGCATCAGCCTAGCTCACAGCAACCTCCAACTCCTAGGCTCAATTGATCCTCCTGCCTCAGCTTCCAAAGCAGCTGGGACTACAGGCGTGCGCCACCACGCCCGGCTAATTTTTTGTTTCTGTTTTTAGTTGGCTGGCTAATTTTTTCTATTTTTAGTAGAGACAGGATCTCACTCTTGCTCAGGCTGGTCTCGAACTCCTGACTCGAGCAATCCTCCCGCCTCGGCCTCTCAGAGTGTTTGGATTACAGGCGTGAGCCACCGCGCCCAGCCTATATTTCTTTCTATTGCTGCCATAGTGCTTAGCACATATAGTATTTATTCAACAAATTCACTGATTCGCTTATTTTAAAAATACATATTAACCATATATATAAACTAAAAAGCTATCCTAGGCACTTGCAGGGAGAGGCAAGTCAATGGAAAGATGAATCATTCACATTTGACTTCAAAGTCAAGTTGACTAAAGGAGATAAGATAGGTACAACTGTAACTAAAATGTAATACAAAAAGCTAAAATGCCTCTAATGAGGTACAAACGAGATGCTAAGGGAGGTCCGGAGATAAAGAAACCACTTTCCACCGAGGGGACACAGAAGGCGGAACTCAGTGGTGGCGTTGAAGGTGGACTGGATGGAGGTGGCATCTGAGTAGGGCCTTGAAGGGAAGAGGATGAAAGACGGAGAGCACAGCATGGCCGACGCGTGGGTGACGGGGAGCAGGAAGCGGGAGGAAAACAGCAATGGTACGTGTGGCAAGGACAGCAGGAAGTGAGGCTGCCAACACCTGCAGGTAGCCTCTGGGAAGCTTTGAATGTCAGTTTATGGAGTCTGAACTTCATTCTCTGGGCACTGAAACCTCAATAAAATGTTTTGAGTAGAAAAGTAACGTAAGTCAGAGCTGTAATTCAGAAGATTAATCTGGCAACAATCTAATCCTCAAATGTAAATGAAAGAGCACAGTTAAATATTGATCTGCTTTATTTGTATTTAAATACCTATAAAATGCTGCTAACTCGTGTAGATTTTTGCTAGAAAATTTCACTCCAATCTAATTCCCTGCAACACTATGTGCTATCATATAAATAAACTAGCCCCTGGGATTCGCATGGACATTAAAAAGCAAGGACTCTTTGAAGTGGACAGATATATTAGGAAACTGAACTCTTTAAGGTTCAGTTTCTTTAATAGTTAACTTACCTGATGGAACTTCCATTTCTGTGCCAAATTTTTGAGACACTAAAATGTACGGAACTGTTCGGATAAGCCACGCTAAGGCATGCCGACCCTGCTTGCTACCCCGAGGATGGCAGGACTAGCAGACTGGGGTGGCAGTGTGCCAGAAGACAGGACGCTAAGGGAACACATCCAGCTTCCTTCCTTACCACGCTGCTCTGAGCATTCGCCGTTCTACACACCAGGAAATTACACCCATCACTGCACCAGCCTAGTCCCTGATGCCCCAAGAGTATACAGCAGAGATTCTCACACCTCTCGTTAAAAACCTAGATGCCCAGCTCACCCCTCACCCCACCAAGAGTCTGACTCAGTAGGTCTAGGGTGTACCCCGATAATCTATATTTTAACAAACATTTCCAGTAACTCTGATGCAAATAACCTAACAGGTTGAGCACATGATTTATCATCCAAGCTGGGACACATTTGGCGGTAAACGAGGGGGGCAGTTAATAATGACACCTGGATAACAGGCATGCACTGGGTCTACCCAAGGCAAACCTGGCCAGGTTTGAACCACTCTACAAAACACTTCCGCTTTAGAGAGGAAGCTCAGCTACGTAGAACCCACAAAGAACACCTGCAAGCAGGAGGATGGCCCTTTAGAAAGAAGGGAAGAGAAAGGAGGTTCAAAAGCAGATGTCATGACTGGACCCCTGGTTCGCCTTGGCACCCAGACAGAATTTTTAAGCTAACACAGAGGTACCTGCTTCAAACCGCATCTTCCAGTCTTTGCTGTTGAAGTTGCCGTTTATGATTGTCCAGAAGATGTCAGCACCATGAGGAAGCGAGAGGGCGTGGAGCAGGAGAGGGACGGCCAGTGAAGACAGCTGGGAGAACTCGGACTTGACGACTCTCCACAGGCTGGAACCAAGGAGAAGCACAGCGATTACGGCATCACAGCCTTTCCAGAAAAAAAAAATCCTGTGCTCTTAATGTACGGGAGTGTAGTTAACAGACGGCTGATAGTGATGCTTCTGGTGAAATTCCACTCATCCACGAGACCATAATCCTCTGATAAACTTTTCCTATGCTCTGTCCTGCTAATGCTTTAGAGAAAATGCTTTCATGTAGCATGATAGAAAAACGCTTTCCACTGACATTGCACTCTTTCGCATAAAAATTAAAAATAAACCCAATACTATAAATTTAGCTATAAAAATGAACAATGACTGTTAAATTACAGACAAAGCTGATATTAGCTATGTTAAGATGACAGGGGTGATATGTGATTTTTAAAAGTTTTCTTTTTTAATATTTTATTATTTTATTTTTACAGACAGGGTCTCACTCTGTCACCCAGGCTATTAAAATGTTCTTACAGTGGAACATCTGGGAAGTTGTGTTGGTTTTGCCTGCCCAGCAGCCCTCTCCCCTTATTATGGCAAAGAACAACTTTTTTTCTGTTAATAACAGCCCTGCAAGAACGGGCAGGTTGTCAGTCAAGCTTGCCGACTTCCCCTATTGTAAAGATGGACACGAAACACAGGCTGATCAAAGAACTCCAGCACCCTGAATAGAGTGATTAGTCTAGGAAGGGGCGTGCGACCCAAGCACGGGAATGCCAGAACCCTTTTTGCAGGGACCGATATGGACTATAGGAGAGAAAGTTCTCTCCCCTTCTGAAATCTCAGGAATGAAGGGCAATATCAGTCAAGGACTGCAGGTGACCCTCTTTCCCGCTGCACAGGGGCAGCCTGCACTCAACCAAGAAGCCAATACTCACGTCCATCAAGAAGTCAAGACAGAACTGGGCTAAGAGATGGGGAGGGAGGATTAGGGGGAGGAGGAAAAGACATCCTTGATGACAGCTCACACCTTAGCAAGTTTAAGCTAAATTACTATCAAGTTCTACCAGAATAATTCTGAATATATTTTTAGTAACAATATATTACTGGTTTCAAAGTTGCTATTCAATTATTTAAAGTATGCCTTTTCGTTGTTCTTATTGTTTTGTTTTGTTTTCTATTTGCTCCAGAGCTAATATCAGAGTAAAACTATTTATGTCTTTGAAACACTCATAACACACCACTAAGAGATAGGACAGTGACACATACCATCTCCATTTTACAGAGAGCACATTGAGGTACAAGTCACCAGAGCTGGTTGTTTCTCAGAAGACGTATCAGAGCTACAGAATGAAAAGGAGCAATTTTCAAACACCACATGCTTAGTCTGAACAGAGGAAGTCAGACAAATACGGATCTGATCCCAGCCCTGCCATTCATGAGCTGCACAACCCTGTGCAAAGCTCTCAACTGCTCTGAACTTGCGTTTCCTCCGAATGCGGGTTGTGTCAAACGGGATGATGCAGAGCACTTGGCACACGGTGGGTGTTAGAAACCCTAAGCTACTATCATCCCCACCAGGATAAAAGTGATGACGTTTCCACGGCACAACGATACCCCTATGAAGAATGCAAAGGAAAAAGACACCATTTGTGCCTCATGGAACTGTCAGTTTAGTTGAAGGAAGCAAACCACGTACGAAATTGCTAGAAAACCATCTCAGTGACAAAAACCCTGGATTGGGCCTGTCCCGGTTCTCCAAGCAGCTCTGTTTGAAAAGAGAAAGAGACTCACAGGCCCCTCTGGGGTCCGTCATGGTTTCTCTGTCAGGGTGGTACTTCGAGAAGAAAACCTGGTACTTTACGGAGAAAACTTCGGCTATGTGCCCCAACGGCAGAGATGGCAGTCCCATGGCACTAGCAATCTCTCTGGCGTGGGTACATTTTCATGGGGGTTGCATTAACAACAACAGAAATGCCCATTTAGCACTCCCACGCTGAATTAATGGAGCGTCTGCCAAACTCTTGTCCCTGTTCATGCTTCTGCTGGCATTTGCTGCTTGGCTCATCCATCCCTCACACTGATCCTTCCAGATCATTCTTGCTCTGCCCTACATCCAGGTCAACCATATCTACCTTCGACCAGCTCCTTCCTCCCACCACACCTGTGGAATCTCTGTCCTATCATGAAGAGACTCCTGCAGCCCCCATGTTCCCCGTGGTTTGCTTCTGTAGTGGGTTCAGTAGCGTCCCTCAAAATTCATGTTCACCCAGGACCTCAGCATGTCGCCTTATTTGGAAAGAGTCTTTGTAGATGTAATTAGATAAAATGAGTTCACATTGGATGTGGACACTAAATAGAATGAGGGGTGCCCTTAGAGGAAGAGGAGGGGACACACAGATACACAGGGAAGAAGGCCACGTGGCAGAGACTGGAGTGATACAGCTACACGCCAAGGAACACCAAGAAACTGGGAGACAGACGTGGAAGGCTCCTGCCCTAGAGCCTGCAGAGGGAGCATGGCCCAGCCAACACCGTGATTTCAGACTTCTGGCCTCTAGAATGGTAAGAGAATAAACTTCTATTATTTTAAGCCCCTCAGTTTGAAGCAATTTGTTACAGCAGCCTAGGGAACTAGTACAGCTTCCCCTTCCTCCCTTAGCTGAAACCTGACATGTTCGTGGTAACACACTTTCCCCTCAACCCTGAGAGTGAATCTTTGCACGCTCCAGACAATCCTTGCTTCCCTCTACTTCCTCCAGGTCTCCCCTTACCAATCCCTTTCTTTTGAAGCCCATGACATCTACACATAGGGCCCTCTCTCCATTCCTTGGGGAACCAGGCACCCGGCTCAGCCTCGCTCCTCACCCCAACACGGGCAATGGATCAAGCCCTGGTCCCATAGACCTCCCACCTCTACACACAGGGTGGCCTCGCTCTGCTGGATGAGCCGCTGCGCTCACTCTCTAAGACCGGCAGCCTCAGCTCCCCGCTCCTCAGCTCCTTTGCCCTTTTCTCTCCTCTTCTCCAAACATAATTCTTCTTCGGCTTCATCTTTCTCCCGCCACAGACTGGATCCTGGAGTCGACTGCTTCATCACTCTGGAATTCCTCATCCCTCTGACCTTCCACCATAATCAAATCGCTCATCCCCAACCCAAAATAAACCCCTTGCCCATTTTCTCCCATCCACTCCCAGGCCCTGAGCACCGGAGGATAAGAAACCTCAGCTTCTACTAACTTGGTCCACTGCAAGCTGGTGCTGGCTAATGCCAGCTGGGCCCCGGAGTTGGCAATCCTTTGATTATTCCTTGTTAACTCCCTGCTGCTTTCTTCTGGGCCGTCCCATGCTTTTTTCCATGTTCCCAAAGCTCCCACCCAATCTCTGACCTCCCCTCTATCAGGAGAAGACATCAACACCTACGAAAGTTTAAGTCACCTGTTATGAACTTTGCTTAACACTTTCCTTCTCTTTCCCTCAAAATTTATCTCTTTTCAAAGCGAAGAGCATCCCTCTTGTTTTCCACCCACGCCTTTGTCTTTGATTGCACACTCTCCTGCCTTCCAGAACCCGGCTCTACTAGCTGTTCCCTTTTTCTGGCCCTTTCTGAAGGTCTTTTCCCACTGACCATGGATACGTTCAGATTTTCTGTATCCTAAAAATCCTTTACATCCACTCCCTTTCCCTTCTGAGTATCTGAGGTTTCCCTTCCTTTTCTAACACACTTTTCACAAGAAAGTTCTGTGTTACATCTTTCCATTCCTTAAGCCCTTGCAACATGTTCCTTGCACTCCCTTGAACTTGGGTAGTCCTAGGAGCTCTCTTTTCTCTGTTCTATTAAAGCACAACTCTGACTCTGTCCGCTGTTTTAACATTTTCCATGGATCTCCAAACATCATTAAATAAAGTCCCTATTATCAAGCCCCTTCATACTTCGGTCCAACCTATCTCTCCAGCTTCATTTTCCATCACTCCCCTAAATCCACACCACCCGGTAAAACACAAAGCCTTGGTGTCACCTAAGTATGCCCTGCTCATTTCTCATCCCTTCTTTCCAACTCTGCCATGCGTTTGCTCTTGACGTTTCTGCTTTCCACACCATGGGCTACCTATCTCAAATCTCTGCCCATCAAAATTCCACCATTCTTTTAATGCCTGTTCAAAGGGAATCTGCTCCTGACCCTTCATCATTCCTCACTCATCCAGAAATGATCTCTCCCGCCTCTGAGCTGTTCACACAGTTCTTTATCACGTTCCCTTGGATGGGCAGTGACTTATATATGCATAGACTGACCATGAATCTTAGTTTATCCATGGCTGGCCATTTTACCCTTATTGTTTTGGGGTTATTAATATTATGAAGACCACCTCTCTTCACCCTTAGACATAGACCAATTTGGATAATAAATTATATGTCACCTTCTGTATATATAATAATCACCCCTTCCAGACTAGGTTGCAAATTCCCCAAGTACCTGGAACAATAAGATATTGTAAGCTCTCATAATATTTGTTGAATGAATGAGTACATAAATGAACAAAATGAGTAGACAGATAGAGCCTTGACTTGA
Source organism: Avahi laniger (assembly GCA_963575035.1). Lineage (NCBI taxonomy): Eukaryota > Metazoa > Chordata > Mammalia > Primates > Indriidae > Avahi > Avahi laniger. Next base: position 3,110 of record CAUYSK010074744.1, on the reverse strand, counting down.
TTGTGTCTCCAAGTTAACGTGAACCAGTCTTTTCCCTTTTTACCGGCTCATTCTCTTACACATAAAATAAGGATAATATTTCTCTTATTTTCTTCCAAGAAGACTGCTAGAGTTATTTTAAGGTTGTCAGGAAGAAAAGCACTGTAAATCTACAGAGTAATGTTTTATTATTATTCTCAAAGTGCCTCAATAGTTTCTAAAAAATAACTTATCAGATAATATATAGAGAGATTTTAGACATCTATTAGCAGTTTATTTCAAGTAAGAAAGCAGGTTAAGTCCTTACGTACTTACACTAGTAAATATTAACTTATTGTCTGTTAACATTTTTCTGTATTTTTCTATATTCCTAAGCCCTCTAACAAGTGAAAGACATAAGATAATTTTTATTTCACCTTTTCTATTTCTACAGTATCTGGCAAATGGAAATTACTATGCCTTGTATTGACATACTTAAAAATCAGATTAAATAAAAGAAATAAAAATGGTTCCCATAGGCAATCAGGCTGTCCTGGCTAAGAAAAATAACCCACATGAGCTAGTAATTTTTAGTCTAATTTTAATGTTCACAACTAAAGCCTGAAATATAAACAAAGGCAATAAACCATTAGGCAAAAACATACCTTGCAATCAACATATGATCCTGAATGTAGGCTAGAAATTGAGGGTGATCTTTTCTAGCGATGTATAAACACTCTCCATGCAGACAGAGAATCTTCAGGCAATTGAGCATATTAAAAAGAATGTCTGGCTCTTCAAACTTAGCCATTTCCTATGCAAAGAACCACATGGTCACTGAGTTACCCCAAACAGCAATGCTCCCAAACCAAACGTTCAAAGATTTCTGAAAATATACCTGGAAAATGGTATATATTAGTCTCAATGTCACTGGAAGCTGCTGGTAGCAAAATTTTCTCTCAGTATCATTCTTTATTGCTGTGAAGAAATAATTAGACAAAGGTTAGGCTAAGTCCTTTCCCTCACTGTTCATCCGTTGATCAAGATTATAAAACCAAGAAGAGTTAAAAATCGATACAGAATGCATTTAAAAGTGTCTGTGTAATGTATTTATTTGCTCTCCAAATTAGCATATATCCCTTCTATGGTGCAAATGCAGGAAAGTTTCTAAATCTGGGATTCTCAGCTTCCACTTTCCACTGTGCAGTCTGCATGTATTCAGATGTCTCTGGAGCCCCGGAGCTGCCCCAGGCCAGTCCTGTGCTACGTGGGCTCCTAATTCTGCAGCTCCAAGAGGGACCTGGAGCCTGGCTGGGCATACCTCCCTAACTGCAAGGGAGATACACGCTATGAAACGGAGGTATTCAAGTCATATTAGCCACCTAAAGACATTTAGCCCCTAGACTCTCAGAAAAGGGGGTGTTTTGAAGAAGCTGAGCAGATTCAGATGAGAACAACTACTCATGGTTCCATCTTCTTGTAAGGATCTCTAAAGCCTCTGCCCCCATATGGGGCAATAGTATATCGTACATGAGACAAGCTAGAGAAAAGAATTCACAAGTTAGCCAGATGCAGAAACTAGTGTAAAATGTGTCAAAATCACCAATTAAAAGTTTGGTCATTCCTAGAATCAGAACCAACAGCAGTCAAACCCTCTTGGCCTATACACTAGATAGTTAAAGAGTTCACTATGAATCTTCCCACTTGAATGTATTTTAAACACTTTTTATCGGCGCTTGATTGTGTTTCGTGTGACGTGAAAATTTTAAATATATTTTTGGTGGCAGACATGTCTGACTGCTATAGGAAATAGGGGACAGGCCCCAATACAGAAAAAAGAAATGCTCTAGAAGGAAGGGGAAATCCCTGAACGTATGTCAACAGAGCACCCCTTAGTTCTAGGATGGGGGAGCCCCAGGAGCCCCGCCTGAAGCTCACAGGGCAGAAGCAGGACCCAGGCTGTGAGCAGCAGGGAACAGTGGTCTGGGAAGACAGTTACCAGGGCGCCCTTAGAAGGCAAATCATAACTGTGTCCTGCAAGACAGCGGAGACCAAAGCAGGAAGATAGGCCGGAGCCATGACAGAAGCCTGAAGGAGTGTTTGGAGGAGAAAAATAGAACGAATGGAGTTTACCACAATCCAGCAAGAAAAAGAGTAATGTGTAAAAAGAAACTGCTAAATTTTAGCCATTATTCAAATAAAATGTTACATACAAATAAAAGTGGCAGTTAATTCATTCGTGTGCTATCTTAGGTCTAAAAAATCCATTTGCCTGGGAAGTGTACAGGTTGTTGGATCGTAAGCGAAGTTCGTGCTTCCCTTAGACATCAATGCCCGATAAAACACAACCGTGTGCCTGGGCTGGGGCCATTGCAGCACCTAAAGCAAGTTAGTCAATCCTAAGCAAACCAGGAAACTGGGCTCTCGTCCCAATCCTGCCACTAGCTGGTTGTGCAATATTTGAATTTCCAGTTCCTGGGTTCCCACCCCAGAGATACCCAGTATAGCGAGTGGGAGAGTGTAGCACATTTACTTTGTGTTTCAGCCCCTCAGATGATTCTGATACTCCTTTACAGCTTCATAACCAGGGCAAATAACATCAACTGTGAACGTATAATATGAGCTACGTGACCATGGGCACGTCATTGAACCGGTCCCAGAAACACTTCTTTGGCCAAATGCCCTGAGTCGAGCTTGTCAGCACCCAGCCTCAGTTCTCAGACTTATCCACAGGGAATACCATGCATGGTGAGAAGGAAGGTGATGTGTTTATTGAAAACAAGGTCCTGCTGCCAGAAAGATGCTCAGCGAACTGTGTTCTACTGTTACGGCAAGTGTCAGTGACCAGTCCCAGGGGAATAACCGAGTGGCACACAGAGAGCTGGAGAGTCAGAGAGTTTTATTGCCGGCGGCCCGGATTGAGGTCAAGCCTCCCAACATCTGAGCACCTTTTCCGGGTTTTTGTCAGGTTTTATACTTTTTTGGGGGGTTACTTTTAACAAATCACACATAGGTACAAATGATTAACCAATTAGCAAAAAGACTTAAAAGTTATCCAATAAACAATAATTCTTATAAGTAGCAGAATCATGATAGGCTTATAACAAACATCATAATCATGACAGGCTTGCAGTTTTGTTCAGCTTTGCTCA
>CAUYSK010074743.1:0-66891 GCA_963575035.1 Avahi laniger | reverse complement strand
TGAGCTCAGGAGTTCGAGACCAGCCTGAGCAAGAGTGAGACCCTGTCTCTACTAAAAATAGAAAGAAATTAGCTGGACAACTAAAAATATATAGAAAAAATTAGCCGGGCATGGTGGCGCATGCCTGTAGTCCCAGCTACTTGGGAGGCTGAGGCAGGAGGATTACTTGAGCTCAGGAATTTGAGGTTGCCGTGAGCTAGGCTGACGCCATAGCACTCTAGCCCGGGCAACAGAGTGAGACTCTGTCTCAAAAAAAAAAAAAAAAAAAGAAACACCAAAACTTTGTGTTTTGTCCCTTATATCTTAATTATGCTTCTTATGGTAGAATATCTGATTTTCCTTTTTTCTACTGTGGTTATGTTACAGCTTCATTTAGGCACTAGATTTTATTGAAGCAGTTATTCGTTTATAAATGCTTTAACTTGGTCTATTTGTAAATATGCTCTTTTATCAGCATTTTCTAAAGTGTACCCCACAGATGTTAATAGGCTGAGTTAAATAAAGTGGGAAGGTTTTTCTTACTGCAGGATAAGTAATTTCTATTACTAGTATATGTAACAGCAATATGTTTGATTATTCTGTGATACTGATTTCTCATGACATGCTGTTTTGTCCTTTACTGTTGCTAAAATAGCAGTGCTATTTTTGTTTTCATGGAATCATACAAGATCATTAGATTTTTAAGTCAGTTGAGGAAGTCCTCAGTATGTAAAAGGGCAGGCCTGATTTTAATCAATTATTTGAAACTATTTTTTTCCTGAATTATTTATCTTTAGAAAATATATCAGTTGGTATTTTTATAGGATTAGGAAGAAACTTAGAAAATTTACAACTCTTTTGGTTCCATCCTTCTGGGATTTTTCATGGCAGTCAAACCATGCAACAAGTATCTATGGACTACTCTCTGTAGAGCCTGAATGTCCAAACTGTAAGAAGGTTCAAGTATCTTAGCTGAGGGGCTTTGTCAGCTAGAAAATTCTTGAGATCATTGTGAGGTCAGGAATATGGAGATCTGAGTGCTGATTCCTAAACTAAGGGAGATGATTTAAAAAGAAAACAAAAAAGAAAGAGAAACTTGTTTTGAAAGATTCAGAGATATATGCGAAAGATAGTGACATATTTTCCTTTAAAGTTTTGAAGATTTCTTGCTTGGGTGAACCTTACTATTGATAATAAACCTGGGATGGGATATTTACATTAAGAAAAACGCTAAGTTTTCAGTTAAAATTAGGATAAGGAAGAACCTTTAAAGGCCCCTGCCCTTGAAAATTATACAGTCCCTTTTAAAATCACTATTAAGTGCTGCCATTTACCAAGGTAGGCTTCTTTAATTCAACTTGCTTTTTTTCAGGTGCAAGCATTCAAGATGTTAAGAGGACTCTGAAAATTGTGCTGCATTTATCTTTAAAGCTTTCTAAAAAAATATATTTTCCAGTTTTATTTTATGATGTTTATTAGAAAGCATGATTGCTGTGTTTTTTTTTTTTTTCCCCATTTTATCCCAATTGTAGGTTACATATTATGTGGGTCTATTTTAACCATTATAATGTAATTTCTCTGGAGATTAGCCTGTTTTATAACTTTCAGAACATATTTAAAGCCTGCCTGGCTTGGGTAACAAGATCATGGTTTTGGCTCAGTATGACATTCATTATCTTAGACCATTTAATTCATGTTACTAGGTGAGCAATCGACTACCATTTGGTTTTAAAAAGAAACCCACCAATGTGGGTGGATGAAAAACAAAAGCAGAGAAGTATCCCAGGGTATTGTAGATAAGAGATCATTCAGATCAAGATTTCAACGGGGAAAAAATCATATTCATGCATTGAGATTAAAAATTGATCCCATCACCTGGGAAAGGGATTATGCAATTTTTTGATGGGCCCTCTGTTTTTACTTTTCCCCTTCTTCCTTTTTTCCCCTCCTTTATGGAACTGAACATATCTGGCTGTCTGATTTGGTTGCCAGACTAAATTAGCCCATAGTGGTCTGGCAACGATAATATTTGAAGTTCTCTAACTTGATTTGTTTTGACACATACATCTAGAGGGGAGGGAAATATTATGGTAAGTAGTCACACCTAAGGAAATTTATGACCTATTTGAATTGGGTGATCATGCATTCCAGTTTGCCTGAGGATAGTCTCACTTTACATCTGTTACTTATGTGTAATTATTGATAACACCTCCTTTTACTCTCAGAAGTGTTCTGGTTTAGATGATGAATTTTTATGGCCACTTTATATTTTTATAAATGGTATTGGTTTACTTCAAATAACCAGTCTCAAGAGTTAGCAATGATATTAACTGTACAAGGAACAATTGGCTGGTTTTCATCTTCCTCCCTGAAGTTTCTTTGAGGTTCTCCTTTGTGCTATTAACATTACTATTTTTACCGTTATTGATTTAAATTTATGCTATCTCTTCCATGACTATTTCCATAACGTATCTGGTGCCATTCTTAGACTTTGTGTGTAAATGGCTTTGGCATTGTGGTTGAAAAGCTGAATTAGGTGGGGCCCTTTGTGGCCTGATAGAAATTAGATTTGTGGGCAGTTGCACTTATTTGCAAAGGTATGAAGGACTGAAATGAGGATAAAAGGAAAAGAAGAGAGATTGGGGGACTGGGCAGTAAGCAACCATTTAATTCTAAAAATAATTTTGTTTAAATATGTAAGTTTGTGTTGGGGCATGGTGAGTTGGTGGCATTTTGTGCTAGCTTGACTTACTGCTATAACATTCACTTCAGAAATTAAGGATTTAACATAAATAAAATATATTAAATCCTAAGCAAATCTATCCTGATTTCCAATTTTATATATTCTAATATATGTTTATTATTTTATGTGAATTGTGTTATATTCAAAATATAAAGTGATAATGCTTATATGACTTATTTTTAAATCATTAATATTAATGTACTTAATCAAATTACTTATCAGTTCATTGGCTATGGGAAATTTTATAGTGAAATATAGTGTCTAGTGTGTAGTGAAATGCAGCCCATTTAAACTGACTAATAATTCTATGGCTTTTCTTTTACAGGTCATGTAATGTTTGCAGAAATAAAAATGGAGAATGGAAAGTCTAAAGGCTGTGGAACGGTCAGATTTGACTCCCCAGAATCAGCTGAAAAAGCCTGCAGAATAATGAATGGCATAAAAATCAGTGGCAGAGAAATCGATGTTCGCTTGGATCGTAATGCATAATTTCAAACCATGGTTGGAACATTCCTACATCTGTTTTGCTGAATCTCCTAGTAGAAGTCATTTTTTTAAGTAATACTGTATGCTTACAAAAGCTGTAAAAATGTACTTTTAAAACTCCCACCAGCTTTTAACAGTATAATGTTAAAAATATACTGTGATTTTTGTTAATCTCAAGTTTGGGTTTTCAAAGACAGCAAGTCTGGTCATTCAGTTTAAATGAATGGTTATACTGTTTTTAATGAAATAAGCCATTTTCTTGTTATTTTCAGTACTACATAGTGGGATTTGTTTGTTTTAGTTTCCCCAGCTTTTATCAACTTACTGTGAGGTAAAACATAGATGTTTTTTTGAAAACTTCTGTTTTATAATATGTAATTAATTGCTCATGAGAAGAAAGGGCTCAGACAAATTAGGATGTCATTTTGGTTGGTTTTGAGTTACTTTGGTGATGAAGAATTACTGTAAGTTTTAGATTCTGAAGTTCAGGATGTTTTTTATTTGATTTAAACGAAGAAATGGATTTTTCCCTCTCTTCCCCTCCCTGCCATTCACATTTCCCAGATAACGCTATTAATAATATCAACCTCCACAACCCCTTATTTTATTATTTCCAATAATTCCAAGTTCATATAGAATCGATAGTGTAGCAAGCCCCAAGTATAATAATAGGCAAACTCCTCCCAACTTTTTGTCTAGTTTCCAGCCATTGAAGTGAATTGCTAAAAAGAGAAAAATAATTGAAATGTTGAGAGAGATGGTTATGTAAGTTAGTCCTCTGCTGTTCACTTCTATAGGAGCTGATGCATTTATAAATGCAGTTTTAATAAACCATGGAACACCAAGACATAGCATATCAAATACATTGGATCCCACGATGTTAGACATAGCCATATCTCCTTTACCTACAAAAGAAAAACATGTTGTTAAAATGTGCATACCAGTACTGTATTTTATTAATAGTCTTTATAAGGAAAAAACACTGGATACTTTTTGTTGTTGGTTGGTTGGTTTTGGAATATTGTTATTAGAGCAAAAGTCTTATTGAATTTGTATTTTAAAATTTTTCTTGGGTTAGTATTTATAGTCTTAACATTTATTTAATAATAATTATCTTTATTTATTAAACCATTTTTCAATAAGGTATGTAGCTTACTCGTTGCTTTTCATTCAAATTTAACATGGTTAATTACTATTTAATGAACATTTCAGGTGAATATTATTTGAGGGATTAGAGTAAGTGAAATTAATCTATTAAATAGTAGACTCTTCCTCTAGAGTCAGTTTTTTTTTTCCTTCAAAGTATGTTACTGAGGAAATAAATATTTTTAAAGCTACCTTTACTCAGTGAATTCCAGCCAGGATTGAAGAATGGGCACTGCAGCTTGAGGAATCTCGTTCTTACCTTTTCTGGCAACCAACACACTTGAAATTGTGTCTGGTATGCTTGTTCCTGCTGCTAATAAAGTAAGGCCCATTACTGTATCTGGAATTTCTAGTGTTTCCCCTGTAATAAACATAGACATTACAAGTTACAAATCTTATAGATTGATTAACCTCTTTACAGATATTTCCTTCCTGAATAAAAATAAAATAGTCACATTTAGATTTCAGAACCAATATGTGTTTTACTTAGTTTTTAGCTAGCAAAATATTTGAATCAGGTTGGTAATTCAGGCAACCAATGTAGTACAGATTTTTAACGGAAGATATTTAAAGATATTTAACAGCCAAAATACTACCAATGAGAAATTACCCTATTTGGTATTCTTATAGAAGTTGTAGATATCCACCTTTTTTCGCATCAGGGCTGTTGTTTAATATGCACTAATGAGACTGATCATTTCCTCATTTTCTAAAACAGTTTCCTTAAAAGTAGTCAGAGTTAAGCAAATTATTTATAGCTATCTTTAAGCTATAAATGTGTTAACATGTATGTTAACTAAAGTTCTGCTTTAGTGATGTACCTTAATTTAGTGTTTTCTTTGGGAAAGTCCATAAATCTCTTGAGGAAAACAAAACCTATTTGTTTTCTACTTGAGTCTTTCTAACATATGGTCCCAATTTATTAATACTTCTGTTAAATTTGATGTCAGTTCAACATTTTTCAGAAATGTATTCATTGTGGGAAACAGAACCAGAGGGAAGTCAAAAAAAAAAAAAAGATACTTAACAGTTTTTTTAATGTTGTAATTGAAAACTTGGTTTGGGATCTTTTTCTTTTTTTTCCTTAAAATATCAATTAAAAGAACTTAATTAGAAAGTTGCTTATTTATTGCATGCTTACATATTGATTCTCAAATTGGAATTGGTTAATTTTTGTTATTGGTTTTGCTAGAGTTCATATGTACTTAAATAACACTAATATTTACATCTTGGTAGCTGTTCTGTGATCTATTACTTGATTTTGCTCTCTTTTTATTTTCTTAATATCAAATGTGTTCTGGCTGAGAAAATCTGGATAGATATCATGCAAGCTAATTGGACTTTTTATCTTTATCATTAAAAAAACCCCCGATATTCCACTTTTTGCTAGTATACTATTCTAAGACTTATATATTATATTCTAATTTGGGAAAAGTCAGGGGTAAGCAGTTTTGTTTTTGTTTGCTTGTTTGTTTTTTGTGAAGGGCCAGACAGTAATTACTTCGATCTCTGTTGCAGTTATTGAACTCCACCGGTATAGTGTGAAAGCAGTCACAGATAATATGTGAATGAATGGGCCTGACTAGACTATATTCAGTAAAAATTTACTAATAAAAACAAGTCGGGTAATGTTGGCACAGACAGTAGTTTGTTCACCTCTAATATGAGTCAATTCAGGTTAACCCTTTTGGGAGAAATTCCTGATTTTTTGGTCTATGTTTATAAATTAGTTTTTCCTTTGGGGACTAGAGCAGATTATGGCCATCAGTAACAGTTAAACAATAATAGTTAAGTCTTAATTTATAAAGGTAGTAGAAACCTACAATGAAACTTTATTTTATATCCTTTTCACTCATTTCATAGTATGTTTATTTTGCCATATTCTAAAGCAAAATAAAATATAATCCAGTTAAATAGTACCCATTGTTTTCCCAAAACACTGGCTCCTTGCTCTGTTTTTCATTATGAAATGGAATTCAATATGAGGAGTTTATTGTGGACCCCATGCAATGCGATTTAATTATTATTATAATAGAAAGACATCCCATGAATTTGATTGCATTTCTAAGATGATCCCTTGACTTGTACCCTAAGGTTTACAGTAGTGAGAAATTTAATTGATATGTAATATGTAATTCACAAAACCTGAGTGATCTTGTTATTAATATATTAATATTTAATCATTTTGTAAATAGGACTAATCTTTAGTCTTGTTGAAAAAGAAATTTGCTGCCTAGCTAGACTACTTGAAGTGAACATATGCAATTTGTTCTCATATGAAATTATTTTCTTTTTAAATTGTGCTATTGTACTTAAAATACCTACCAGTAATTGTGACCATCCAAACCAGGATATATGTAAATGCAGATATCCATAATGCAGACATGAAAAAGGTTATCACAAAGTAGTTTTTCCAAAATGTTTTTCTACAATCCGGTGTGGTTAGAAAAAGTAATGTAATAATAGGAAGAGATAATACCCAAAAAATTCTTTTTAAGTCTGCTTCAGGCATGTTGAAAACACTTGGTGGATCTGTTGTGGAAAAATTAAACAATTTTGAGTTTTCTTAAATTGCCAATTAAGTTAGAAATGCCTAGTTAGAAAGCTATATTGAAATAAATTAGCTGTATCCATTTTTAAAAGGCTACTTTAAACAGTTGAATACCTCATTACTGATATTGTTGGCAAAAAGAAACAAATTGAAACTTTAGGGAAGATAATGTAAGATGTGATACTCAGCGTTTCTTGATTGGGGCCTTAAATATATCAAAATGTCTTGGCTGACTCGCTAAATTATGTTAGAGATAGTGTTTATGAAGTGTCAATTGGCTATCTCTTGGTTTTCTACATTGTGGATTGTCTTCAGTGACTATTAGCTTATGGGATTCACTTGACTTCTAACCCAGATGCTGGAGTTGTCTCCACTATATTGATGGTGCCTCTGCCCGCCCTATATGTCAGGTAATGATACTTAGGAAATATAAATTAATTTTAGCATAATCCTTTTATTAAGTTGCATATTTCATTCTACTTATTATAAGTGGGGTTTTTTTGTGTTTCATTACTCTTTTATTTACTAAATTCAGACTTTACCAATTCTTAAAAAAAATCAAGAAAATAGAAGGTAGTATATTCTACAAAGTAACTTACGAAAGTTGAGTATGTTCTATTCAGTTTAAGTTAGTGGAAGACAAGGATAATAATATATTGGATAAATAGGGGAATTAAAAATTGTTTAAAATTTGTATGGCATTGACAAAATAATGTACTCATATATTAGATCAAATCACATGACAACTAATGCTAGTAAAATAACTCATAAAAAAGTCTGCCAACCCTCAACCAATGTGCCATTAAGTAATATTAGAAATAATTTTAATGTAATCAAAGAATTTGGACTGGTTCTTTTTAATTTCTTGTTACAAAATTTAACTTAGAGATCCATAACTCTTGTACCTGAAAGACTAGAAGCTATACTTTTTGTAAGAAGGGGAAAGTGATGTTTTAAGTTTTTTAAATAGTAAATTAGAACAACTTCCCTTACTAATGCACTTAGTTAAAATTAATATCTATTTTATACAACCACTTCATAAAAAAGTAACTCACAAACTTAAAATTCTGGCCCTAGCTGAATTTGACCTCCTACTGAACATATTTATCTAATGTTTTGCTACTGCTTCAAATGACGTTTAAACCTCAACTGTTTTCTTCTTTCTTTTCTTCCAAACCAGGCTCTTTCCTGAAATTTCCAATTTTATGAACGGTGCTCCCATTTTCTCAGTCAAGATCACAGCCTTGGAGTTGTCTTTTTTACCTTTTCTGGCTCCGTCTAGTCCCTCAGTTGACAAGTCTTGCCGATACTTTCTCTGTATTGTCTCACATCTGTTCTCTTTTTTTCCCACTGCTTTTACTCTACCTAGGCATCTAGTGAACACATTAGCTGGATGTGTTCTGTAAGAACACATCTTACCTCATATTTTCGTTCTTCTATGAACATCAGTTCAGGATAATATTCCTAAATTAACAGTTGTAATAATTTCCCTCCTCACAAACCTTCCAAGATTCTTAACACCAGCATTTAAGATGTTTCATGTCCTATTCCTTTCTGTCCATCCTTCCTCTGCTTCCTTACTGGGCATATGCTGTGCTATATATTAACACTTTACTCTCTGTGTCTTTGATATAATGTAAAGACTTCAGTAGGTGTTACTTATTGGTCATAACATCAGGTCATTAGTTAAAATCTTACCTGCCCTGCAAGGCTCAGTTTAAATGCTTTGTGATAATCTCCTAACTCTCTTCACTAAATTTTGTACACTCTGTTCTATTTATGAACCATAGTTACACTTTATCTTTTTATGGTACTTATATACCTTCATATTTTAGCCGTCTTGCTTTTTCGTACAGTATTTGAAATTCCTTAAGAGTAGGGACTTCCTCTTTACTAACTCTTTAATCTCCTGATCTTTTACATAATAAGAACACAATACTTGCCGAGTTGAAATGAGATGCTTAAGTTTTTCTAGACGTAATGGTGGGCAGGATATAGTTATTACCTTCAGAAATCTGACTAAGACCATGTAAACTTATAGAGAGCTGAGAGTAGCCAGAATCTTCATGAAATATTCCACTGTCAGTTCTTGATTGCCGACGAATGAATGGTTGACCCTCATCTTCCCATCCCATCAGTGGCTGTTGTTCATTTCTCTCCTCCATAGCTTTGGCAAGACAAGTGCAGCAAGGACTGCATTTCTTTATAATATATTGGTTAATTTTAATGTCAAAACACAGCACTAATACATATAATCCATATATCAAAAGCAATAAAGTTCCTTCGTACCTATAGATTAAAGAAGAGAAATTTATGTTTTTAGATTAAAAAAGAAAGTCATTTTAGAGTTAATAGCTTTTGGGCAGTATCTATCTAATGATTCTCTAACAGAAGCAGCATTAGAACGATCAAACATTTCTAGGTATTTTTCGTTTTGTTGATTTGTCCAGTTGGTTATAACATTATTATGTATTGATAAGAGCCTGGTACTTCTTTCTGTATTTAAAAAAGAGAATTATAATTCATTGTCTTTATGTATAAATTCTTTCCAAATGGTAGGCATAAAAAATGCCTTGAAAATAATAATTGGAGATTTTCAAAATAAAAGTAAAACTAATGAATAGTGGTGGGCATTTTCTACTTCAGTTCATTGGCATGATACATTTCCCAAATACTTAACAACTATAAGAGAATATAATATCTGTTAATTCATTTCAACTATGTCCATTCAAATTTTCTGGTATAGGAACTTTGTGTAAAATATTCAGAATATGTAAGGCTTTGGCTGGGGCTTTTCAGTTTGTTATACAGAGATTTTTTGATGATTGTAATGTAGCTAAATTTGGTTTGTATTCACAAGAAAATAAGGACATTATAAAAAATTACTACTTAGAATCGAAGAACTGTTTATACTCTGGCAGTTAGCTAATGTCATCACATTTGAACCTTGTGTTTACTTTTTATTTTATAGCCATAAATCTCTCTCTGCTACAGCTCAAAGAACAGAGTTCCTGATTTCCCTGATGGTGGGAGCCTTAGCTTGAATACTCTCACAGTCACTGTCCCTTACAGACAACTGCTGAATTCCAGAAGGATTCCCAGTTTACCAACACAGTCTGTCATTGGGGAAAAGAGTAGATGCAGATGACTGGATGATTCATTTAAAAATTCTGCTCCCTGTTAGATTTTCAGTTTCCTAATAGCAGGTATTATACAGTGTTCTTAAGTTGCTTTACTCCAGATGGGCACATTGTTTTCTATTTTTCTGGTGTCCTCTGGGGGTTGTGCAGTGTACAACCTGTGGGGCTGTGAGTTTTACATTTCTTTATCCCTTATGCTGCCTAGCATAGAAATAGACACCTAGTAGATGCCTGGTGCTTATTAGTTGAAAAAGTTGACGTCTGTTCACTAAGTTGTCCCCTTTTTCATTTTCTTGGACTAGCTGGGCACAGAGAGCTTATGGGAAAAACAACTTTTAATATTGAAAGCTAAACATTGTTGGTTCTTAGAGGAAGAAAGCTGTAGTTCCTCCTGCTAAATGAGCATCAGAGAGAAATTTGGGGAATATAAAGGGACTTCTTTACTTCCTACACCGTCTTTCTCCAATCTTTTGTAACAATGACCACTTCTAATCAAGGTAAGGTAAGCAATAATCTAGCAGAAGGAAAAAGCCAACTGTTGAGACTTCAACAGACAACAAAAGTTGGGAAACTTTCTGAACAGGCAGCCAGTGGGGAGAAGGAAGAGTGGTGGTCTCCAGTAACTAATGAGAGAAAAGAGGAGACTGAGGTGATTAAAAAGAAATTGCAAAGTAATGAGAAGAGCCCAACTAGTAGTATAATGAGCAAGTTAGTTCAGAGACTCATTGGAATATGGTGTGGAAGTGGCAGATTGACTGAAATAACATTTCTGAACAAAAATTACCGAACCATGAGAATTTTCTAAAATCCCTCTCTGTAATTGTGTTTCACATAAGAGTAACAGTTATCTCAAGCTTACCAGTAGACTTGGTTGTCAAATATTATGCCAAGAACTGCTGCTACACTAATTGCATACGCTGCACAGTCTCTGAATAGGGGCCAACATGAGAGTGTCGAAACCTGTCAAATGATAGTTAATTTATTGTTTCCATTATAGTGTAACTTCTTCAAGTACAATGCTTAGTTTATACTAAAATTGCACGTATATTCATAGTTACATATTGTTATCTTTTGCATATTGCTTAGAGGAAAAGGAGTTTTAAAGAACAATTATGTTTCTAAACCTACACTGACTTTCATAAATTTGACCAAGAGCTATTTGTGGGTTAACTTTAAATTGAATACATGTTTTTCTACTGATTAATAAATTTGATTGAACACATTACAAGTGCCTTGTTGTTTGTCTCAGACTATGAACAGTTATTTTTAGAATCTGTCAAGACAATAAATTTTGTTGAATGCAATTTTCCTTACATACCACATTAGACAGCAAGCCACAGGCTGCACAGATGCCAAGGAGATTATAAATTGCAGATCCAAGAATGGTGCTAATGCCAATATCTCCCTTTGTGATAAATACACCTATGTGCAAGATAGTAGTAGCTAAGTTAGTGTTAACTTGAATAGAATAAAATCACATTGAGTAAGCAAAAAGTATAAAAAGCAATATTTACCTAAGAAAGCAGTAACTAATTCAGGAGCTGAACTACCCGCTGCCATGAAAGTTGCACCTGCAACATCCTGAGACAATCCAAGGGCTGAACATAAATGAAATTATTGTTATGCCTGATAAAGTGAAAGAGTATGTCTTTATAACTAAACACAACAGGTACTCAAAGCTACAGGTGTACATAAAAACACTAATATTGACTTAAGCTGGAAAACTAAAATATGAAGGTTAAAAAATAAAGGAATCCATTGTCTAGGTTTTTATATGAATTCATCACTTGATGCTTCTACAGAAAGGATGAGAAGGCCAGGAGACTACTGGGAGGAACGGCAGCTCAGTATCCTGAGTGCCAAGATGTGGGGTCACTTGGAACCCAGAAAAGAGACTCCTTTCTAACTGGTAGGGCTTATAGGTGAGTAGCAACAGCATGATAATTTGGAAATCCTAACCCAACTTGAAAGAGGGGAAAAAAAGATATTAGCAGTTTTTAAGATCTATAAATGAAGCTGTATTGAGCTTGTTCACAAATTTGCAATTTCAACCTTATCTAATTACAAACAAGAAGAAATTACTTAGTTAACTAAAAACCCAATAAGTCTGATAATGTATAAATACAGCCTATTGATTTAAAACATAGACGTGTTGAAACTTTGCTCTAGAGTAGAAAATAAAAGAAAATATTGCAATACTGTTCAAATAGTTTTTGTGTATGTCTTCCAGACTTACAAGCATGCAAGTCCGTTAACTTCAGTCATTGACAGGATGAAAGTCTTAAGAAATCTTTGAACCTTTCAATTTTAGAGCTGAGGGACCTACTTTGGAAAGGAAAAGAGAAAGCCTTGAAGAAACTACTCTGTCTTTGCTTTCAGAAAGTTGAGATAAGGTGGCATCAGAGATCTCTAACCAGGCCTTACTGGTAAGCTAACTAGTCAGTAGAGGTAGCATGCTAGATGTTAAATTATTATTATCTACCCTAGGTCACATAGTGAATGTCAAAGTCAGAACTAGAAGTCAGGTTTTCAGGACTTGATGGCAGTTATTTGTTGATGTTTGTTGTTGTTTACTATACCTATGGATGCTTGATAGTTAAGTCTTCCCACACCCCCAAACTTTGGTGTGCTTGTTTGAGTCCCTGTTACAGGTGGTCGATATTTCCTTCTTAATTTTTATCTGTGGGACTGTCACCTGTTGCCTGTTCCCAGGTCCATCTCATTCTCTACTCTGCTGGGACATTGGCCCTTGACCTTACTGATTCCTTTTTTTGGTTTCTTGGTGTGGCAGATTGTATTTTACAGTAATAGCTATGATATTTCTGCCCCACATGCATTTCCATAACCTTTCTATTCCCTATCAAAAAAAAAAAAAGAGTCTGTCTTCCTCTCTTGGGACATTTGTCCTAAGCCATCATGTAAGAAGTCCTGCTACTTCGAAACCGCCATACTGGAGAGACCTCATGAAGACCCCATAAAGAAATAGAGATGCCTGAGGAACTCTGGCTGTTTCATTTGCCAGATTTTGACTTTTTCCAGCCTAGGTGCCGGAAATGTGAGGGAGTGAGCTTTCAGATGATCCCAGCCCCATCCTCTGACTGTAGCTGCATGAGAGAGAGAGCCTGAGCAAGAACCACCTTGCTGAGCCCAGTAAACTTCCAGGACTGTGAAAGGTAATAAAGTGATTTGGGGTGATTTGTTTAGCAGCAATATATAGTCATCTGGCTATTGTTCATCTATTTGTTGCATTTATTGAGTACCTACTATCTGCCAGATGCTTTTTTATGTGCTAGGAGTATAGCAATGAACAAAACAGACATGTTCCTGTTCTCATGGAGCTTTAATTCTAGTGGGGGGGAAACAGACAAACCAGATAGAATACGTATTACGTTAGAGATAAGTAGCAAGGAGTAAAGGCAGGGAGTGGGGATATAAAATGTCATGGAGAAAGGATTGAAATTTTAGATTGGGTAACCAGAAAGGAGTTAACTGAGAAAATAACTAAAGACTTTGAAGTGGGAAGCTAGCCACTCGTATACCTGGGATAAGAGTATCCTCGGGAGAATAAACGACTGCAGAAGTTCTGAAGTGGAAGCTACCCCGCGTGTTCAAAAAACAGAAGACCTGTGTGTCTAGAATGAACAGTGTGAAGGGAGAGCGGTAAGTGCTGAGATTAAAGGTAATAGACCCCGTAAGGCCTTATGGATCCTAGAAAGGACTTTGGCTTTTATTCTGACAGATATGGGAAGTGGTTGGAAAGTCATCTACATATTGCCTTCTGATGATACCAGCCGCAGTCATTAGTTTGATCCCTCAGGGTTATCTGGTTTCAGAGGCTCAACTAGCTCTAGTTGGAGCTGTTTTGACACCTGATAAACCATTGTGAAAGGTTCTCTCAGGAGAGTTAGAATTATCTAATCCAGGCCCTTTATTGTATATCTCACTATTTGCCTTTCGTCATGTCACTTGATGAGCATCCATCTGCATTGACTAATGAAGATAGAGAAGTAATGATCTGTGTAGCTTACACTTTGTCTTAGTTTTGTGTTGCTATAAAGGAATACCTGAGGCTGGGCAATATATAAAGACAAAAGATTTATTTGGCTCTTGAATCTGAGGTCTGGAAAAACTCCAGGTTAGGCATCTGGTGAGGGCCTCAGGCTGCTTCCACTTGTGGTGGAAGATGACAGGGAGCCAGTGTGTGCAGAGATCTTATGGGGAGAGGAAGCAAGAGAGAGGGGAGGTGACTGACTGTTTTTAACAGCTCTGGAAGGGAACTAGTAGAGAGAGTGAGAACTCACTCACCCCCAGGGAGAGCATTAATCTATTCAGGAGGGATCTGCTCTCATGACCCAAATATCTTATGTTAGGCACCACCTACCACATTGGGGATCAAACTTCAACATGAGGTTGGGAGGGGCCAAATATCTGAACTATAGCACATTTCATAGTATTTCTTTTCTTGGTGAGAGTGTATCATCACTCTAACCAGTATGTGTATACATACACACACACACACACACACACACATAAACACACACAAATATATGTACTGTATTCTTATTACAACTCTGATCTGTAGTAAGAACAACTGACCATAAAAATAGAACAAAAAGATAAAGCAGATTTGCTTGGTGATTAACTTTTTTTTCCATTTTAGGAATTTACTTCAAAATAACATATAACATGTATACATTCATGGTATACGATTCACTTCCATATATATAATTTAGTATTAATAATATCAGCTATCCTCAGATATGAGCGGTGGTATTCCATTTTATGGATAACAAAACAGGTCTAGGAGGTTAAGTAACTCAAAGTCACATGGATAGTAAGGGTCTTAAATGTGGGGAGTTAGAGCATAAACCCTGTGTCTATTGACTCTAGGTCCAATGTTTCTGTTTTACTACAGAAACCTAGTATAAGAATGGCACTTAGGCAGGCCGATTATAACTTGATGGATGATTGAATCATTTTTTAGCCCCCGCTTCGTGGCACTGGCCTCATAACCACACCATTCCATTTTTTCCTCGGGGAAAAAGTAGTTACCAGGAGTTAGGAGTACTTTGGAAGTTTTGTAACATATTCTAGAGAATTTATAAATTTAGTGCTACTGGATATTATCATGAATTATCTTCCCAAATCAAATCAGGTCTAGATAATCTGTGGAAGAAAATGAAAAAGAACAGAATGCATTATGTTGAAATAACTGTCCAAACTTGGTGCCCCCTGAAGACTGACCAACCTTTGTTAGCACTAGCCGAAGAATGCTACTTTAGAAAAATTCAATCTCAAGAGAAAGAAAAGGTGATCTATTGGGCTGTTGCAAGGCAGAAAAATAGGTGGCCCTTTAGAACTCTTTCCATCTCAAACGGCAGTAAGAATGAAGCTTGTTGCTATTCACTCAGCTCTAATTGAATTATGAAAAAAGATTTTGTGTAGATGGATGTATAAAACTTTGAAGATATTTTAACAAATTGTATCTTAAGGTTCTAAGAATATTTTATTAAATGGTTTATACCTTTGAACTTTAGAATAGATTGGCTTTGTCTTCCCTGACCTTTTGGGTAGAATTTCTCTCTGCTATAGTTTATTATTATTAAAGATAAATTCTTCTGGGTTTTTTTTTTTTCCCCTCTATCGCTATTACTGTTTTTTTTCCCCCCTCTATTACTCTAAAGAAATAATCACATTTCCTTCGGGGTATAGTAGAAATGTTCAAGATGAGATTTCTCTATAGGTTTAGGTACCAATATGTTGTTTTTATAAAGTGCAACTTCATTGTAATGAGCTCATTGTTAAAATTCATCAAATTTTTTCTCAAGTGTGTTCTGTGATGCCATGTTGGAAAGTTTATAACAGTTTTTGAAAATCTTCTTCTGGAAATATGATACAGTAGGAAGTATATTAAACTATAACTGAGACCTAGATTCTGGCCTGCCAGTAACTTGATGAGACTTTAGATAAGTCACGTAGACAAGCCTTGTATTTTGCAATCTGTAAAACGGAGAGTTGGACTATACAATTTTTAAGGTATCACCTAATTTTTTCAATCTTTACTCAAAATGTTGAATATGAATTCTTTTCCTTAAGACTCTACACTCTTTATTTTTAATTAAATTTATTTTGTAATTTTAAAAATCCTCAGTCCTACATTATTGAAAATTTAGAGGATGGAGAGGAAAATACAGGGAGGAAGAGTCACTTATACTTTTACCGCTGTATTTTAACCACTGCTATCATTTTCATGTATTTCCAGTCCTTTTCACAATGCACATTTTAATATAGTCACAACCATGCTAGATACAATTTGGTGTCCTCTGGCACAATTTTTATGTCTGCAAATTTTTGTGCTTTGTGAATGGATTAGAGTTTTGGGAACAATCAAAAGTCATTCAGACCCAACTCTAGTGACTAAGGTGAGCAGTCATGCTGAATAATTCTATTTAGGGTCCAAAACGAAATGTGACAGCAAATTATTTTTTTTTTTATGATTTGCAAAACCTGTTCTGCAATTAATTTCAAATGTATTTCTAGCAATATTTTGAGTGAAATCAGCATCATTGTGCCGAGGGGAAAAAATAGTTACTGGGAGTTAGGAGTACATATCTGCATGTATATGCTCTGTGGTGTTTTTAATAATAAATAAAAACGATTTGATTACCTTATATTTACCACCTCATATTTATTTGAACTGTAAAGATGAATTCTGAAACTCGGCATAATGCTTGTAAAGGCTAGATTCCACTGAAAAAGAAGGACTCTCCCCACTCCCAGTCTAATAGCTGTAATATTACAGTGGATTTCCATCTGCCCTGAACCTAGCATGTAAAACATATGCAAGACCCTTTACCTGCAAACCTTATGATTACCTGAGTTTTGGATCCATAACTTGTCCAAGGTCCCAATGCAGAGGTGGGATGGGAACCTAGATCTTTTTGACACCAAGAAGCTGCTCTTTTGGCTATCTTTGTGGGCAAAGTAAACAGATGAATATATAGCTTTATCATTATTATTGTTACTTTTTCAAACAATAGTGTCTTGGTAATACACAGACTACTTTGCACTTACTTAGATCCTTACGCCTGGTGTAGATTTAGCCGCAATCCAAGGGGACCACAATTTAGATCAGAGAGAAAAGAACAACAAAGAGGATGAAATGCTCTTAGGAGGATCAGTGTCTGTGTAACAAGGAGGAAGCACTATTCTTAGATTCTTTGTTCTTTGGGAAGTTTTTGCTTCTGTAAATTTCATGAGGATTAAGAATCAAACAATCCCCTGAAACTGTAGGCTATCCAAATGCCATACTCACAGAATTATTCGACTCCCAGTTTTATCAATTTGGAAACAATTCTACCTGGAATTAAAACTTGCATTTCTTTCTTATTGTCTATTTCTGAAACATGAAGTAGGAAATAGGCAAATGTTAGTTGAAAGGAGAGTGAGTAAAAATAATTTTTTAATAAAAATGTAAATATTTTATTTAAGTATATTTCTCCCAAATCTTATTAAGATCATTTTTACTTAAGACATGTAATAACTCAAAGGTATCAGCATGGTGGAGGATTATCATTTTTAATTGAATCGTATATTACTGTAACATTTAAAAAGAAAAATTTCATAGCTAACTTGTGGAATTTGGGATCTATCAAATGACTGATCTTATGGAGTTTTTAGAATTTTCTGTATCTGTATCTTGGAAAAATACGAAGAAAGCTGCTCTAAACAGTGGTTCAATA
This sequence comes from Avahi laniger, assembly GCA_963575035.1. Lineage (NCBI taxonomy): Eukaryota > Metazoa > Chordata > Mammalia > Primates > Indriidae > Avahi > Avahi laniger. Next base: position 49,104 of record CAUYSK010074743.1, on the reverse strand, counting down.
CCTCTGAGATTCGCATTACATATCAAAAGGATATTTTGTTTTCATTTTTTGTTAACTTTTGTTAACAAAAGCAAAACGAATTGCTTATAGAGATGAGTGATAATAGTCCTATTTGGCCTTTAAGGTAATCTGGCTTATATTACATTTTAAACTTATATATATTGTTTTATATTTAAATTAAACATAATTTAAAAGTATCACTTTCTAAACAATAAAAGATGGCTAAAGATGAAATAAAATGGTTGGTATGTGTGTTAATGTAAGAGAAATAAAAGGAACTTTAAACAGAATATTCCAGAGATATTTCAAGTATAGTTTAAAGTTGCCACATGGCTTATTAGATGAAATAAAAGAATGAGTTTCATGAGCTTACTTCCTACCTTGTGAAATAGTCCTTGCTTTTAGTTACCTTAAACTTGGTTTTCAAGCTCTAGCAGGTGCCATATATATATTTGGTTATTTGCTCCAAACTTATTTATGTTGACTTTGATCATTCGCCTCTCCATTTTCGTCTTCCCTGAGTAAAGGATTCTAAGCTTTGCAGTCTGTTCTTATGTAATAATGAATATTCAGTGAATGTTTCCTATGTGCTAGGTACCTGTGTAAGCAGTACACTTATATTTTCTCACATACTTGGCACACAGCGCTATGAACTAAGGACTATAATCATCATGTTTCACAGCTAAGATAGCTGAAGCAGAGAAAAGTTAAGCACTTTGCCCAAGGTCACAGAGCTAGCAAATGGCAGAGCCAGGATTTGAACCTAGGCTGTGTCTGGCTCCAGGGCGGGCACTTAGAACCCTCTCACTGTAGTAGTATGGCACTAGAGCATAGGATGTCAGTGTTCCAGCATTGTCATAGACCATCCAGCAAGTATATCAACACAGAGATACAGAAAAATGTGGAAAATGCCCCAAGCGAACCCCATACAGTTATGACTGCAAGGTTATGAGGCTAACTTCACAAATTAAGGACAGGTTCCTAAGACAGACTTACATGAATGGTCAGAGACCACAGACTCGCCCTTCCCTTCATTGCTGTCATTTGGATTCCACTTTCTGTCTCTGTCCCTCTCTCCTGCACACACCCCTCAGAGTACTGCCCCCCACCACCAAGTAAGCACAGCTGGTGGGGATAGGGAGCTGCCCTTGGATTTGTTCCTCACTGCGTGACCTCTAGCTCCCTAGCTCTAACCTGGCCCCAGATAATATTCCCCTTCTGATCACATCTTTTAACCCTTTTCCCAGGACCTCCATCCTGTTTCCCACTGCAGAAGCCAGATCTTTTCCCAAAAGGTAAAATACTCTGTACAACTAGAGTGTGATATGTTTTTCCCCTCCATAATATGGATTAATTTCACTTCAGCTGTCTGCGTTCAGAGAATCATCATTAGCTTCTTTTCCTAAAGAACCCAAATGGGGGTGGGGGGAAGGAAGAAGATGAGATTAAAGGAATAGCAACAGCATTTTCTTGTATTGGTTTCACACAGTTAAGATGATGGCAGAGTGTTTCAGGCTGCCTAACAGAGATATGTGTTTTTCTAGCTTTTCCAGCATTGAAGGGTGGAGGAGAGGTTGTGTGACTTTTGTGATCATGAGCAAGAAGGAAAAAAATCCTTGCTAGAAGCCTCTGGTGGTGGCAGCTCTAGGAGATATTGCCAGACCAACGTCTATAGGTACAGACAGAGAGAGAAGTCTCTTGACTGAGCTGGGACCCTGCCAGAGAATCAGCAAAAGGCTCTGTCCTCCACCACTTCTGGCTCATCTCTGCTTGGAGACTCCAGTCCCAAGCCTCTCCTCGTCTTCACCTTGCTAAACAGCCTACTGCTGACCAAAGGAGCCCCTGTGGTGATTTGAGGAAGGAGTAATGGACTGATGGGGCTAGGGTGGCACAGGGGCCTACTAATTCTCGCATTGTATTCTAGATTGGAACTCAGAACATGTACCCCACAGAATATTTGGGCCTCACGTATGATGATGAGGTTCCACAGTACTATGCTATAATCTCAGGCACATCTTAGACAAAATGTTTAGGCCTGGGAGCCTAATTATTATGGGCAAGTGTTTATAACATGAATTTCAACCCCTATAGGTTATCAAAAATCTAAACTGATTTTCGTAAATAATTCAGTGTATTTATTTTGTAGTTTACTTCTTCCATGGTTACAATGGATATTTGATATATTTTTTTTTGTCAAAATTTTCAGTGCTCTTGAGAGGAAAGCTTCTTATAAGATTGTTCAAATAGAGCAGTTCTGACACAACCATATTATGACAGCTAGTCTCAAATAAGGATGTGTAAAATTATATCACATAGCAGTTGAGATCATGCTTGGGTTTTGATATCAGAGAGATCAGGATTCTCTTTGTGTGACTGTGTGGGCTTGAGAAATTATTAATACCTACCATCTCGATTTTGGTTTTCTTATTAGCAAAACCAAAATATTAGTCTCTACTTTGTTGTGTTTTTTAAAGACTAAATGAAACTATACATATGTATATTTAGCATCTTGCTTGGTCTTCTGCAATTGTATCATGATAAATAACTAATAAATAATAACACTAGTACATTGTGGAATGCTTTAGTGAACTGTTTTGAGTATTATGTTAATAATTATTAATTGACAAAATGGGTGGAACTGCTACAACTCAATTCTCATCAAGGAACTGTGGGGAAAAATGCAAAGCATTTGCAGACTCTTCTGAAGCCAGTTTCTGTGGATGTAAACAAATTGCAAGGGACTTGTTTTTTTTGCTGATGTCATAATTTGGATAAGATCATGTTAGACTTTGAAAAGAGAAATGGCAAAATTAATTTATAGGCATTTAAAAATTTTTGAGCTAGCATTATTTCTATCTTATTTTGTTCCCAGTATTTTTGACACTGAAGACCCGGGTCAATTTTTAACAGCTGAAGATTTGGCAGTGGCATGGGCGTCTATCAATCACACATCTATAATAGCTACCATATTATATTTCGGGGCAGAGCGACTAACTTGAGAAATGCGATTTTGCTGGTGATGTTTCAAAGTAATTTCACAAGTGGCAGAGTGGAAGTCATTATTTTAGACATATGAAGTCACTTAATGAAAATTATTTCGAAGTCATAATTTCTAAATTTTAATGCAATAGTTACTTCTACAGGGCTAGAAAACTTTATTTACTTTTTACCACTCCCAAGATGATTTTTCATAATCAAAATTCTTGATGAATTTATTCATTCAGTCATGCCATTGTTCAGTAAAGTCGTTGTTTGTAAATGTATATGATAATACCTTAACATTGAATTTTCTTAATTTTATATGATTAACATTTTTAATTTTTAGTTTTTTACATATTCTAATTAAAAGTATGGTACGGACACAAGAATGAATCAACAGATTATTAGAATAGATTTGGGAGTAAAGAAACAGATTCACATGTATACAAGAATTTAGCATATGAAAATTGATCAACTTCTGGAAAAAGTAGCGTTTTATCCTATAGCAAGATAAATTCTTAGTGGAAGAAATAAATACACGTAAAAAAACTATAATGTGAGTGGAAGAAAATATGACATTTTTTCTGAGCTAGGGATAAAAAGATCTTTCTAATTATAAAACCAAAAGGAGAATTATAAAGGAAAAGATTTATAAATTTACTTAAAAATATTTTAACTTTGGTGTGATAGACACACAAAATATAAAAGCAAACAAACTATGAAAACATATGATATAAAGATTATATTAGAAAAAGTATTAATATCTTTATATATTTTTTAAAAGTCTTTAAAATCAGTAAGAAAAAGACTAATACCCCCCGGTAGAATATGGGCAAAAACTCTACAAAAACAAAACCACAAAATTCAATGAACATGTAAAATGTTCACTACATGAATAATAAGACAAATACAAGTTTTATAAAATAAAGTTCCATTTTAAAGCAATTAACGAAGATATTTCAAGTATGTTTTTCATGGTTTTCTGGAATGAATGCTGCCATGCATTATGGAGGCTTAAATTGGTACACCCTATGTGGAATGCCTTTTAGCAATTATATATCATAAGGCTTAAAATATGTGTAGTTCTGCCTCTTAATCAGGAAATGATCAAAGAAGGGTGCAGAGATTTTATACAAATATGGGCATAACACTATTTAATGAAAAGTTTAAGCAAATCAAATGTCCAATGAGATTAATAATTTAAAAAATTATGATAAATTTCTACTGAGTGCCTACTATATATTAAAAACCAGTGTCAGGTGCTTAAATCATTTATTGAATCACAGACTATCATGCCCCCATTAAAAATAATGTTTTTGAAGAGTATTTAATGATATGGGGAAATGTGCATATTAAAATATTACATGAGGAAAAAGAGAGACCCCAAACATTGAAGATTCGAAAGATTTAAAGAAAATACACCAAGTGGTAACTGTGGGGATCTCAGGGTGATGGAAACATCGGTAATTTTACCTTTTTCTTCTATTTTTCTTTTATTTCATTAATCTAAGTAAAAATAATTTGTTAAAGTAATTTAATCCTTATTAAAGAAAATAATGTCAAGGTAAGATGTAATGTCAATGCAAAAAGTATATATTTACATCTATTTAAGTTAAATAATAATTGTAATAAACTTATGCTAACCTATTCTACAGATTTTTTTCATTAAAGACATGGGTGCTGAGTGCCTCTGCTCTTACCGGTCACTGTTATTTATGCTAAAGATACTGCTAGACTGCAGTGAGTAAGAGACAAAATAACTTGCTTTGCATTTTAGCAGGGGTAGAGTCGGGGAGCAGAGTGGGGTGATGGGAACAAGGAGAGCTTACATTCATGTTCTTTCCCTTTGAGAAGAAACAGTAGCAATGCATGTGTGTGGCAGGGGAGGGTGCCGAGGCTGCTGTTGTCTCTGTGCTGTCCTGTGAATGTGTAATAGGAAACCCATCCCTTAACTTTGACATTACTGTGAAGTGAGCATGCTCAGCCAATTAACTAACCGAGTGGGAGACAGAGACTGGAAACACTGGCACTTTTGCTTAAATAGCGTAAAACATCACAGATATCCTGATTTTAGGGACCAGTGCGCCAATGAAAGTCCATCCTCAGAATTCTGGGCAACGTGTGCTGCTGTCCAAAGGAGGAGAACTCAGGGCTCTGACTGGCTGATCTTGTTTTCAGAAACCAGTACCAGAGCTTCATTTTTAATAACTGAGTTTATAATTATCCGATGCCTGAAGTCACTTTACATAGGATGCAGAATCTACTGTTCTATATATTTATTGATTGATTCTTAAATTTATCAATTAGTTTCCTTAATGGCAGGATGTTGGAAAAGGAAGAGGGGGAGGGTGGTCCTTAATTGCATTTGTTTATCACTTACCTCTTTAAATAAGGTTATAATGATCTTAGAGTAAAAATGAAAAAAGTTTTTTAAAGTATAAAATGGAAAATATTAGGAATTTCATTTTCTTAGGAGTACATACAAAATGCATACAAGCGAAATCCTGGAACAGTTCTCATAACAAACAGCCAAGCAGTAGACAAACTGGAAGTTTCTGGAAATAGGCAGTATAATAATAACTGGTGGGTACCAACTTAAAGATGCTCTGATGCATGTTAACTACCAAGAAAAACCACACTTGGCCAATTCCTTAAGACACAGGACCCCACAAAACAGAAGTCACTGCTCTGTAACCAGTTGAGATGGAGAGAATTATTGCTGAGCTGTTTCAAAGAGAGCCTTATCTGTGTAACACACTCTTCCTGAAGGTTATAGGGGAGCTTTCCAGCCACTTACATTCACTGATGAGTTCCAGGGAGGGTAAGAAGTACTCTTCACACACAATAGACACAGCCATGAACATGTAAAGGATAATTAGGAAGTAGATTATGATGCCGCCATCTCTGCGTTCCTGTTTTGTGAAAAACCCTTCGGGAAACTCCGATGATGGAGAAATAACACATTGGGTGCTATTTTCTGGTAAGGAAGAGGAGATTGAAAGTTTGAAGAATTTGGAGTCACACATTCTAAGCCCACAAAGAGAGCTTCCTTAAAAAAAACTGTAAGTGTTGGGTATCTGGGTAGAATTTTAAGAACCCAGTGTAAATGTATAACATACTTCCAAATATGACACAGTTGTAGAGCCTTAAAAATTAGTTTCTGAGACCAGAAAGAGACGCTTTAATGAAATATGGTGATGATGGTATAAGAATTAAATTAAAAAGGGGAAATCATAAAATCACTCCTACTTGTCTGCTTTATTTCTAAAAGGGAATTCTGAATTCCTTTCCCTCTCCAAGTAAAAACTGTATCTCTGATGAGTACAAATTTCTAGTATCTGCACAATTTCACATTCTCATTTCAAAGCCTAAGTTGTCCACAGATCTGCAAAGAATCATCTGCTGTAGCAGAGTTTCTAGGATGAGAGATTTTTTTTTCATGATGAAGTCTCCAACAATAAAAACTGGAGACTTGCTTATTTCATGATCTCTGCGAATTACTTCAGAACTATCTTTAAGAACTTATTTTAGGCATCGAAAGTGTTTGATATCTTTCTAAATTCTAAAATTCAGAGCAAATTTCAAGCAGGAAGCATAAGTAAAAGTTATGTGAGAATTTCCCTGTCTTTGTCCCTTCCTCTGTGTGTGGTAGCAGCAGCGGCAGCAGAGGTAACCGACCCCAGTGTCCACCTACCTGTGGCCCTCGGGAGACGTTGGGGCAAGGAGGCTCCTGGGAGAGGCAGGTGCGTGGTGGTCCAGAGGATGCCGAGCAGTAGGGCCCTTCTTGCCCATTTTGGGCCCCCTTTTGTCTGCATTTCTGCTGTGCTCTCACTGCAGTGTGCAGCTTCAGGAAGGAGGGAGGAGAGGAGGATTAAGCTGGATCATGTGAGGAGTCTCCTTCCTGGCCAGTGCCCTGCCCAGGGCACATCTCAGCAAGACCAGCACAGGAGACAGGGAGATTGGAGCAAGCCAAGCTTCTCTGACCAGGAGACCCAAGCCCTAGGCAGGCTGGATGAGATAGGGAGGGAGCAGACAACCATTGTCAGCAGCTGTTTCTATGGCCCTCAATCTCTGAGAGCAGAGCCGGGCAGCTTGCACTTTATGAAAATGCATGGCTTTAGTTAATGTCTCCATACTGGCTCTGCTTTTGACTTTCTCTAGATTCGTAAAGACCTGAGTTTGCAACTGCTTCCACTGCTCTCTCTCCAGCCCTTGCTCCTAGCAGTTGTTGGGGCTGGTGTTCGTACATTCTTTTGCTAGCTTGGCACCGTTTTATAATTCCGTTTTGGTCTCTAGTCTTCATCTTCATTTAGGGCTAAAGGCAGGAAGTCCAGTTAGGAGTGACTGCAATAATCTAGCCAAGAAATGATGGTGGCTTGAGCCAAGGCAGTGGCAATGAGGACGGAGAGAAGCCAACAGCGTCAAGAACTATTAAGGAGATAAAGTGGATCCTGTTTGATTATTGATTAGCTGTGCTTTCTGTCAGAGGGAGCTATCTAAAATGCAATTTTGACAAGCCAGATAGATTTCAAATATTAACTACTATCATCTCTAGCATTTAAGAGGCTTGCCAAGATGTTAAGAACTTGTGGCAGTATAGTTACCTGTGGCTAACAACAGCACAGGCTGTGGAACCAGACCACATGGTTTGAGTCCTAGCACTGCTGCTTACTAGTTATGTGACCTTGTGCAAGTTATTTAACCTCTCTGCTCCACTGTTCCACTATCGGTGAAATAGGGATCACCTCTATTTGGGTTGTGGTGAGCATTATATAAATGAATGCACGTAATTTGCTTAGAGTAGCCTCTGCCAGGTACTCAATTTCTTTTCTTTTCTTCTTTTCTTTTCTTTCTATTATTATTATTTATTATTCTTGATTAAAATAGAAGCTTTTTTGGTTATAAAAAATTTCATAGTTTTGCAGCTTTCAAGTTCCTTTTCTGTGCAGAAAAAGCTTAAAAATTGATGTGCTTGCAAAGTTTTAGATTTATAAACTGGCTTTATCTGGTGGAAAGGAATAAGTTGCTTCTTGATATTTGTGATCCTAGATTGGTAAAAATTCTCAAACATCCTTTGTTTTGCTGGGAATTGCTACCCATTATAAACCACTCTGAAACTGTCATTTCTAGGAACTAGATATTTAGATGTGTGGTGTGGTTGTGAGGCTGGGATGAGTCACCAAAGCATAGACCAGTAACAGAGCAGATTCTCAACAATCCGAGTCCCAGCTGCTGACACACACAGGAAATGGCACCCTGGACCGCTGGCCTGTGGCCTCAGTGCCAGCCGTGGTTCAGCCTAGGGAAAGAAAGAGGCCACTTAGCTTTGTGCTGAGTAGAAATGTCTCAGGAGCTTCTTCTCTTCAACATGCAGTACTTCAGTGACTTCATAAAACAAAACATCATAAACAAATAAAGCACCAACAATAGCAAAAACTCAAACCCACAGTGAAAACTTCCAGTGCAAGTTGGCAACTAATCCAAGAGAGGAGCAAGTGTCTGAAGGCACAAGCCAATTGTAGTGGAACAGGAGTGCTTTGCACATAGTAGGTATCCAATCAGCATTTGTTGATTGATTACATTGTAATGATTCTTGAAAACACATTCCCAGAACAGGCATGCACTTGGTGTAAACAAATTATCCAATTAAATACAAATTTACCATGAAAAGAGAATTTAGGAGGCTAATTAGATTTGCTTAGCACACTTATTCTTCATTTTGCAAAAGGATCTTAAAAATCTTTTTACTGTAAAATAAAGCACAGATAAAGCTATACATATTTATAGTTTATTATCATATTATTATTGTTGTTGTTTTTTATAAGATGAACAACTTTGTAAACACCCCAGGTTAAGAGATAGAACTTTGCCAGCTACCTAGAAACCCCTTCATGTCCCTCAGTCTCATCTCCTCCCCTGGCCTGAAAGTAATTCCTCTCCTGATTTGTATAGGAATCATTTCCTTTTGTGTGTATATGTGTGTGTGTGTGTGTGTGTGTGTGTGTGTGTGTGTGTTTAATAGTTTATCACCTAATTGGGTGCATCTTTAGGATGCCATAGCTTAGTTTTGTGTTAAAAATATCTTTTAAATTTCTTTTAGTCTACGGATCTCCGGTCCTTTCTCTTCTTTTCCTTATAACTTATCTGTCAGAAGAGCTCAGGGCATTTAATCTGTAGAGTTTCTCAACCGTCCTGATTTTGATGATTGTATCCTTATAGTGTAGTTCAATATGTTCTTCTGTTTCTATTTCTGGATTGGCAGCTGGATGCAGAGACTTGGTCAGACTTGGTCCTGTTTCTCTGGCAAGACTGTAGACAGTGGTGTGTTCAGAGGCTCATCTTTTTGTAATGTGAGCAGCCATTCATGCTCATTACCTAAATCCGTTAATTCTTTGGGGGTTGTGAAGGGGTGACATTCTAATTCTATAATTTCTCCTTCTTTATTAGTTGGAATATTTCACAAAGAGGTGATTTTTATCATCTATTCTTTCGGTACTCGAGAGTACCCAGTTTATATAGGAAAGACTAGACGCATGTTTGATTCTTTCCCTTTGGTTACTGGTTCTCAAGACAATCAGTTCCCCATTTTCCTCTAAAAATACTCAGTTAGATTAAAATTATTATGAATTAATGTATTTAAATATGTTTGATGGGTTCCAATTAATTGCAATTATTATCCTTTTTGAAGCTCACATTGTTTTATCTTCAGCCAGTGGGAGCCTCTTCAGGTGGTTTCTGAGCATCTTTGACATGATCTTAATCATCTTTGATAGCTTCTTCACTATGTAGTATAAAGAGATGTTCCAAGTTCATATTATACATGACAGCACCCATTTATCCAAAATCTTTTTTTATTTTTTAAATGGAAAGTATTTCAAGACCACGATCTAAGAATCTGGATTGCTGGAGATGCTTATTGCAACTGGATTGGTCATTATTTCTAAACCTCTCTCTTTCTCTCATTCTCTCTCTCTCTCTCTCTCTCTCTCTCTCTCTCCCCCCCTCTCTCTCTCCTACCTCTTAGTAAAATACTTCTTGAGTTCATACTGATACTTGTCATTCAAATCAGAACTACAGCTTTTTATTTTAATTTGAACATTTTCTGTACTAATTCTATATCCCCTCCTTTCATATCAAGGGTTCTGATTCTCAAGAACATAGATGATAGAATTAGAATATCTGATGTCTTACAATTTATAATTTTACTGGTCCCATATTACCTGTATACCAGCCTCAAATAACACTGACACTATCAGTACCAATATAGTTATGAGAAGAGTTAATTACTTTTGTGTATGCTCTTCCATTCTCCTCCTATTCGTTTTAAGAGCTGTAGTCACTCTACATTGCCTGAGCATATAGACAAATTCACTGCTTCTCCCTTTAACCCTCATTTAGTCTTGATTCTACAAGTAACTACATGTTTAATCCTTGCCACTAGTCCTTAGGCTGTTGTTTCTCTGGATATTTTGATGCCTGAAACTTATTTTCCAGTAGATTCCTTGGAAAGACTCATGGGAACAATATTTCTTGAGTTCTTTCATGTTGCTAACAAGTCGTCATTGATCTTGATACTTCGAAAGTCAGCTTTGCACATACAAAAATATTGGCTTACGTTTTCCCTTAATTATCTGAAATATTCTATTTTCTTCTACCATAAAGCATTGTGTTGACAAGTTGGTAATTTTCTTCCTTTTACAAGTCACATGCTCTTTTTTCTATATACCTGAAGGATTTTTTTCCATTAAAGTTTAGTAATTTTACTAGAATGTATCATAGTATTGGTCATTCTAGGTCAAATTCTTAGGCATATAATGTGCTCTTTCACTGTTAGATTCAAATCCCTTGATTTCAGGAATGTTCTGTTCCCCCCCCTTTTTTTTCTTTTTTTGACTTTCTTCTTTTAGGGACTGCCATTATTTCTATGTTGGAAATTCTTTGGGTATCTTCAATATCATAACTTGGTTATAAATTCTTTTTATTGCTTTCTTCATTTCTTTTTAGATTTTAAAAATTTTCATGCTTTTTCTTTTCTATTTCTCTTAAGACATTATTTATGGTGTTAATGCTTTTATGTCCCTTCTAGTTTAATATTCATTTTTCAAATGGCTTTTTTCCTATTATGTCTAATTCTTTCCTGAGTTTTACCACTTCATTTCTAGGTTTGTCTCTAATTCTGATTTATGTTGTTCTTTGTGTCTGGTATGATTTCCCTCATGTCTTTTTGGTTCTAGCTTACAGTTTTGATCTGTTCTGTGGGTGTGTCTTCCTGGCTTGCTTCCACTGTGTGGAGAGATGTTATTCTACCCCTTCTTTTCTTTTATTCTTTTAATAAATTTCTGTGGGCTTTGACCTCCACATTTTTTTCATTTTTACATTAAATTAATTTTTTTTGCACATTTAGAGGAAGGTGTTATTCGCTACAGCTTTTCTCAATTCACAGAACTACCTCTTCTATTGTTTTCTTGTAGTATTAAAAAATAATACGGCCTGCTTTCTTAGGTGTACTGGCTCCACCCCTATGTTTATCTGGACCTCCTCTTCCTTTTTTTCTCTGTTGTCTCTATCCTGCTTAGCTTTTATTCCATTACTAGCAGTTTCAATATGTAGTTTCAAATCTTCGTGCACGGGCCCTGTGCTGGAAAAGAACCCAACCCTGGATGATCAGTTTTGAGAGTTCATATGGGTCATATCTTACTGTGACCCTTGGATTCACACACTGTTGGAATGAGCCAAGCCTTTCTTTTTTTAGTTTTAGCTGCTATTCTCAAATTGTCCTATTGTACTTCTGTGAATAACTGCTGTCTATTTTGGGGTTCTCAGTTCTCAGGTCAGTCGGATTCCCTGTCCCTTCCCTGTATTTTCCCCTGTATAGAAGCTGATACTACACATGCTTGGTGTTATGAGGGTGTCTTGTTCCTACTCATTTGTATTTGGGGCTCATAGGGATAGCATGACACAATGATATTTTAAATTTGTCCGTGGGCTTTTGGATTTGCTATCTAGTTGCTTTGTCTGTTTTTATGCAGGGATTTGGAGAGATTGAAAAACCATGCCACTGCTGTCTCCATAGTTGTTTTTTGTTTTTAACCAAGGGGATTCATAGTTGTATTCTTTAACAAGAAGTTTCTTTTATTACAGTGAACACATGGTTTGCTTTACAAAGAGTCTCTGTACAGCCAGGAAGAAACCCATCTATGTTGTATTGCCAGCCTTAGATTCATTTTTGACTCATGATATTTTCAACTTACAATGTGTTTATCAGGACGTAACCCCACTGTAAGTTGAGGAGCATCTGTATCATATAAAGTTGCCTACAGCTAAATTGTTATATAGATTCATGCTGAAATCAAACAAAGCAAAACTGTGAACCTACTGGATGTTCGATCTTGGGAAAATCACTTCATTTCTTAGGGCTTCCTTATTCTCATTTGTAAAATGAAATTTCTGGGCTAGATATGATTCTAAAATATGTTCTTAATTCTTCCCCTTACTAATGCTTGCTAGTATTACACATTATTAAGATCTTAGTGGTTTGTACTAAAAATAGAAATTAAAAGAAGTGAAAAAAAGAAGCCCCAGAACAAGCCATCTCTCATAATAGCCAATTAAATTCACCCCATTAAAATCAGTGCAGAGGTGGTTATTGAGATGTGAGCAAGTTAGAGACTGGGAGCCACTTTCTCTTTTTTTTTTTTTTTTTTTTTTTTAAAGAGTCTCACTCTGTTGCCTGGGCTAGAGTGAGTGCCGTGGCGTCAGCCTACCTCACAGCAACCTCAAACTCCTGGGCTCAAGCGATCCTCCTGCCTCAGCCTCCCGTGTAGCTGGGACTACAGGCATGCGCCACCATGCCCGGCTAATTTTTTTCTATATATTTTTAGTTGTCCAGATAATTTCTTTCTGTTTTTGGTAGAGATGGGGTCTCGCTCTTGCTCAGGCTGGTCTCAAACTCCTGAGCTCAAAGAATCTGCCCGCCTCGGCCTCCCAGAGTGCTAGGATTACAGGTGTGAGCCACTGCGCCCGGCCCCACTTTCTCTTTTAAGTAACAAAACCATCAGAATTATCTTTAGCTCTTCCTTACTCACTGACCAACTTCAGGTTTACAGTTTTATCCCAGATACCTAGACCTCTGCTGAGTTCAACAGCACCTGTTATGCTTGGGAACCAAAGCTAACAGTTACATGAGCTTTGAGGGGTCCATATGTATTATTCAGTGCAATTCTCCCCCAACCACAAAGAATAGAGAAGTAGTTCTCACTGGCTGCTCAATAGAGTATCTGGTGGCTTTTTAAGTTACTGATGATTTGGTACTTACCTAGACCAACAGAAGAAAAATCTATAGGTGTTGCTCACGCATGGGTATTTGTAAAAAATTCCCAGATGATTTTAGGACAGTGGAAAACTACTTAGGTGGATATTGCTATCCTTGCTCTATAGACGATAGATTGAGTCAGTTGCCTAGCATTTGAGGTTACATATTTCCTGTGTGGCAGAGCTAGCATGGAGACAAAGATCTGTCTAATGTCAAGCGCACGAACATCCTTAACCACTAAGCTGAGCTGACTCCTCAGAATCTAAGTTTCATGAGGGCAAAACCATGTCTATGTAATTTTCACTGCACTTTCAGTGTGCAACACAGTGCCAGGTGCGTGTTGGGGGGTATCTAATAAATGTTGTTGAATGAATGAAATATTAATAAATCGGTAAGGTATTCCGCATTGCATTTTTCCTTGACAATGTTCCCAGGACTCTGTAAGAATACACTGAATCTTTTGTAAGTCTGCCTTTTTGTCTCTTCCAAAATGCCATCTGCTCAGTTCTCTCAGCACTTGACTGAGACATCCCCTAACTCAGTGGCTCAATTAGCTCTTCAGCTCCACCTGCTGATGCCTCAACACAGAATGGGCTTTCCCAACTTCCTGTTTGAGAGAATACAGGAAAATGTACTATTTATTAGGAGACCTGTGAAATCTGGCATTTGAGAAGATAGTTTGACTCTCCTCCATTGAACAAGAGTGAGAAATGCTGGTTACCCCCGAAATGAAGGTTTTCATAGGCTGCACTGATTACTGTGAAGACTGAGGAAGGAAAAGGAAGCAGATGGCCAGGGCTGTTTCCATGCTTTGAATCCAGCTGATTAATCTTACCTTTCTATTTTTAAATTTTTTACTGGAATAGATAATATACATACAGAAGAGTACACATATTTTGCCATCGCCTTTGCAATTTAAATATACGGAGTCAAGTCACATGGGTAATCTCTCATAAGTAAATGATTGATTGTCACCATGCTGAGAACTGGAGCAGAGTGAATGCTGAATGTAAATGCATTGTTGTGTGGAGCCTTCAGTGTCTCAACTGCTGCTGTCCCATGAGTGGCTTCCCTCAGGCTGCTGCAGAAGGACGGGGAGCTTTCAGTGTAGTCTGCAGAGCTCTGTCATTTTTTTGCCTCTTACTATCACATGAATTGCTAACTTGATCCACAGTCATGACTGAGTGTTCAGTAGCATTTTACTCAATGGTTCATATATTCACAAGATACCTGCCAACTTTCCCAGACCCTCAACTTTAGCAAGTTTCCTAGCAATCTCACTAAGGGTGAGCACAAAAACTAGGTTGAGCTCTGGTTTAGAGCATGAGCGAAACTTCCTAATTTTCAACCCTGTTCTGATGGGTCCATTCCACTGCTGTATGTGTGAAAATTGTATAAAACATTTTCAATTCCTAGAAGGCCTTCATAGTCTTCTCAAAATTTGTACTTTTTTTTTTTCTTTCACTGGAAGACATATTTTGATCCTTTTATAGGGAGCAAGGCTCTTGTCCCCCTAAGGTTTGCTGAAAAATCACTGGCATGAGGCAGATTGATTAATAGGAGGGAAAACATACAAATTTATTGAATGTGTCTACCCAGGAACCCTCAGAATGAAGATTCAACTCCTCAGCAGGGTTCAGAAGTTTATATGCCTTTCTGGTAAAATTGGTTATGGGAGGAGGGAAAAGAGGATTCTGTCCAGGTTCAATAAGGATTGCTAGGGAGGATGGCTGGAGGGTAATGAAGATTAACTGGCACATAATTCTCTATGAAATTCAAATGAGTCTGAGAGAGGGGACATTATCTTCTTTAAGAATCTGTTCAGGTGTGGTCACATTCCTGGTCTTCCGGGGAGGGAAAGAAAAGAACAGTTGTTCTCCTAGACGGGTCTGTATCTCAGACAGATAAAGAAACTTCAATGATTTTGGGACAGCCCATGGTGAGGGAAGAGGTCAGAGAGATCTTGAGCCTTCTTCAGTCAGTCCGGTATGTCAAAATGCCATATTTTGGGGTAAAATATTTCTAATTTCCTTCACCAGCCATTGTTCCCTAACTTCCTATTGCTATAAATTGCCCACTGCTTAAGTGTCACATCTCCTCGACAGATGCAAGATTTGTGACTTCCCCAACTGCTTCTACAGATAACATTGCTATTGCAAAACCTAAGACTGGTCTTTGAGATATCTTCCAGAGTTTGCATTGGGCGGTGGTGGGGCGGGGGGTACAACTGACATCAACTGGACCAGTGGCCATGCATGGGAACAGATCCCACAATCTTGGCAACCTCCTACCCAGGCAATTTCTGCTTCCCAATTTCTTCTTCCCCAGCCAATCAGCAGACCCAATTCCCTAGCTCGTTGTTCACTAAACCAACTTTAACAATCTTTTTTTTTTTTTTTCAACTTTAACAATCTTAGCTCCAAAATTCTCAAGGAATTGGACTGAGAAATTACTTCCAACTCCTCACCTGGAGTTAAACTCTCTGCTGCAACTCCTGCTGTCTCAGTATATTGGCCTTTACCTGGGCAGTGGGCAAGGGACCCCATCTGGTGGTAATAGGGAATTCAAATTATTTGGTAGTATTCAAGTTTAGCAGATTACCTATTTTTTAAAATAAACAAAATTTAAGGGTGTAAATACTTTTAGAATTAGCCAAATCTGGGTTAAACTCCCCTTGCCCCATACTTTCCGAAACAGTCAATGGGCCTAATACCACGTACCTTCAGGCTGTGTGGTTAGAGACAGAGAACGTCAATACGGGTCTCCTCTCCCTCTGCACCCTAACGTCTTGAGAACATGTGTTACTAGAACGTGGCAGAGTGCTCAGCTCTCAGTGAAATGCAATGCACTGGGCAAAAAAATCAGTCTGGGGAAAAAAATCAACAGATAAGAGATTTTCATTTAACTATATTTACACAAAATGGAATTTGACATTTAGCCTGCTTTTTGCTACTTGGAACTCCCACTTCATTTGTGCTCACCTTACTCTGCCTTTGTTCTCTGGGTGTAGATAAAGGCTTCCCTGAATGTCTCAGCACTTGGTGGTTTAATGAGTGATCTGGAAAAAGGCCTGTCTCTGGCTTGGTATTGCTGTTTTCTCCTCTAACTCTGTTTCACTGGGGATTTCTGAGGGGGTGGCAAGTGAGAATAAGAAGTGGAGGGGCCCTGACTCAAACATGATAGAGTGTGAGATTTTTTTTTCCCCCTTTAATATAATAAACTCCCTCAGGGTCTGAGTTAGCATCACCATTTTTCCTTAGTCTGCTGTGTGAAGGCTGCCATCCCTATATGGGGAGATTAATGCCACCTTTACTGTAAATAATCAGGATGAAGGAATTCATCAGGGATGCTTCAGAATTTGCTGGGCTTAGAAATTTTCCCCTAGGTTTGGAACTCAAGAGCCCCAGAGCTCATAAGAACTGAGCATGAGAGAGTCTGGTTCTGAAGAGAGAAAGCAAATAAATGTTTGTAACTCTTTCTGTGCTGGGGTAGCTATAAAAATTACTTAATGTGCTTTGAAGTCCTTTCTTAGCAATCAGAGATGGAGGTTGCCATAGCTCTGCTGTTGTTGTGGCAGAGGTGGGGTGGGGTGGAGCTGGAGAAGTAGGGGAGTGGACTACAAAGATTGATCACTGTAACCTGAGTAGCTTAACACATCATGCCCATCATGCCCATGTAGCCCAAGACTGTTCTTGGGACTGACACTACCATCACTCTTGGTGAGCCAATCTCTTGAGTGCACAACATGCAGAAGTCTTTGTGACAAGGGTCCTTGCACTCTGGACTGCTGCGCTACTCAATCTGCTGTGCTCTTGGTTAATATTCTCAAGGATCTAGAACTACATTATGTTTTTGTAGAGCTTGAGGGCACACATATCTCCCCTTTTGTCCTTCTCTCCTTTGTTTTCCAGCTTCTTCTAACTGTTAGGACACTATATGGATATGGGCCCTACATGGACATGGGCATCCCAGATCCCCCTTGAGGAAAGAATGTCTTCCCAGCAGCTGGGCTTGCAGGCAGCAGCCAGCCTCCAGCCCTTAGCCCCTTCGTTGTCTGCCTCAGCTAGAGAGCCAGGGGGCCGCCCTACCTGAGTACGCAACACTCATCATTCACAGGCAGCCCATGTCTAAGTAGGGCAGGGACGTAAAAACCCAGCCGTTTCAGCCTGACACAGAAAACTCCAGTGGGAAATACGCATTTCAGAGCTCCCCACTGGTTTGGCCGAGACTTCACTGGACTTTCTTTGAAGTTTGACTTCTCCCACTTCCTTTCACAGGTGCTGAGCTCCAATAAACATCTCCACCCCCAGCTCCACCTCAGTGACAGTTTCTGAAGAGCCCTGCCTTCAGTGACTTTATCTCACTGGTAAGTGCCAGCACGCCTGGTAGCTTGGGAGAGTTCTATGTTCAGTCTTCCAAACTTTACCCTTGATAGATAAACAGTGAGTTGTAGGTTTTAGAAAATGCTTCTTTCCTTCCACAAATCTTGGCTCTCAAAACCGTTTTCCTCTATGAATAGAAGAAAAAAATTGCATTTGAAACTCAAAGCTGAGGAATGACTCCTTTGTTCTAGGCTGTGGTTGCCCTTTACTTGAAGCAATAAATGCCATTGATTCAATGGGCGGGTAACCGCAGGGCAAACGGAAATGCAAAACCCCGTTGGAAAGTATTTTGAAAACATCATCTCCATTATGTCCATATTAAAGAGTTTTGTAAACTCCAGAGCACCAGGCAAACGCAGGCTGCTGTCGGTAGAAGGGCTCTGCCCCCTCAGCCGTGTTGCCTGCCATCCACTGAACATGGCCTCATCTTCTCTTCCTCAGAGCCTCAGTCGTTCCGAGTAGTTTGGAAGGCTGGGATGTGTAGACGGGATGGAGCAGCCTGTTTCTCGTGCACCATGCTTTCTATTCTCCTTCAAACTCGCGCTTATTTTTGTGGCTCTGGATGATCCTTCCGATCCTGAGATTTTCTAATTTTCCTCCTGGATGCAAAGGGAACAAGAGGTTCAGTTTCAAAGGGCAGGCTCTCTTTCTGTACTTTCTGTGCTTACCTTTTGAGCATGACTGGGAAGCCATTATTTGTCCTGCAGGTGGACTCATACTCCTGTCACTGTAGGGTGTGACCATCGGAGAACCTCAAATGACAAGCCGCCTTGGATTCCCTTTCGAAGGAATGCGGCTTCATCGCAATACTCGGCATTCACCCGGCACCCATTCCCTTAGCAAACTGGCCTCCTCTGAGGAGGGTTGCCGAGAGAAACACGAACAGGGGCTGCAATGAGGTTGGGTCTCTCAGAGGACAGTGCTTCTTGCAGTCCTGGTCTTTATGTGCCTGGGAATCTGGAGCAGAGGTCAGACGTTCCACCCAAGTCTCAAGTCTCACATTTCTCAAGACTCACAGTTTTCTTTCAAAAAATGTCGTAAAAGTCAATTGGCCCTTCAACATGGCAGAGTAGAAGTTTCCTAAAAAAATATAATTATTAATAAGAATAGCTCTTTTGAGCATCCACCATGAGCCATGCACTGCCCTAAACTTTTATGGTTATTACTGTATTTAATTCTCCAATAACTCTAAGAGAAAGTTGCTACCAATATTCTAATTTTATGTATGAGGAAAGAGAAGCACAGAGAAGTTAAGTAAAAGGCATCCATTCTGGTTTGGCCCCTAATTGTTCATAGGAGTTGCTAACTGCATTTTCCTTTCGGTTACTGAGTAACTATTCATAGGACACCCGCCATAAGCCAGCACTGGGGCAGAGCGCTGAGCAAACAGACCCTGTACTTTCGGAAGTCAAGGAGGATCAGAACATGTGGCTCTTGATGTCCAATACCTGCGTATCAGCTTTTTGTTTGTTTTTTCAGAGAAATAAACCTCAAACTCTCTGCTGCCTAATTCTTTTTTTTTTGTTTGTTTGTTTTTTTTTTTTTTTTGAGAAAGAGTCTCAATGTGTTGCCCGGGCTAGAGTGCCATGGCGTCATCTTAGCTCACAGCAACCTCAGACTCCTGCACTCAAGCGATCCTCCTGCCTCAGCCTCCCGAGTAGCTGGGACTACAGGCATGCGCCACTGTGCCCGGCTAGTTTTTTCTGTATATTTTTAGTTGTTCAATTAATTTCTTTCCATTTTTAGTAGAGATGGGGTCTCGCTCTTGCTCAGGCTGGTCTTGAACTCCTGAGCTCAAACAATCCCTCCGCCTCGGCCTCCCAGAGAGCTAGGATTACAGGCCTGAGCCACCGCGCCCGGCCCCTAATTCTTCTTTAAAAGCTGAGTTGGGAGAAACCAGGTTTCTGGAAAATTTCTAAAGGATGTATTATATGCAGCCCATCTTCCTTCCAGTTCCCCGTCTCAGTGAATGATACCACCTTGGCTGTCATCCTTGACTCCTACTCCTCCCGTCCCTTACCACAGCTGTCAGTCACTGAGTCCAGGTCACTCTACCTCTAAACATCCCTGAGTCAACGCACTCTGCTCCACATCCACTGCCACCACTGTCTGCTGCCCGGAGTTCTGCAATGGCCTCCTGACCCGTCCCTTGTCACCCACTTTGCCACCCTGCAGCCCGCTGTCCTTCCAACACCTGTGCGTCAAGTGGGCAGTTGGATATAGGAGTACATGGCTCAGAGGCACAGCCTGCTAGGAGAGGAAGACCCAGCAAGTGAACTTCAGAGAGAGGGTCGCTGAGGCAGGAGCACAAGCAGAGGAGCGTGGCATTGCAGAGGAGAGGGCGGACAGCTTTAAAGGAGGGCATCGTTAGAGGTTAAGGCAAAATACAAAGCAGTCCATCGTATTTGGCAGCACAGAGATCACGGGTGTCCTTCAGAGGAGTTTCAGTAGAATTCGGTGGGTAGAGATAAAATTGGAGTAAACTGTTAGAAAGTAGAGGTTTTTTTTTTTTTTATAGTATGTGAAAGAGAAGCTGAGTAGCAGCTGGTAGGGGGGTGTTATTGAAGGAAGGAGCTGGTGTGTGGCTGTTTGAGTTTGTTTTTACCACGGGAAGTTCTACAGCATGTTTATGCATTGATGGAAATGGTCCCGTAGTGAGAAGGAGATGGAACATGCAGTGGTGGGCAGGGGATCCTTGAGCCACGGGGATCGGGGTTCCAGAGCCTGAGAGGGGACGGGGCCTTTGCCACAGGACCTCTGTGTCTCCTGTAGAAACAGGAAGAAGGGAGAAGACATAGAGACAAAGGAGATTTACAGATTTGATATGGAGGAAGCTGCATAAATTCTTATCTGTTGGTTTCTGGGTTTTTTTAATCATAAAAATAATTTTAAAAACGTTTATTTCATATATGAAGGAGGTTTGAGGAGAAAGACTATAGAAAGTATAAAATAATCATTCTGAGACTGGAGAAGCTAATTTATGAGGAAAACAAAAGAGGAGTGTTTTGCTGGGTTTTTTATCACGAGTTTAAAGTGAAACTGGTCAGCTGGATTGTGTGTATGTGTTTGCCTTCAGTCATACTCAGTTTTTCAAATGCAAGTGTGGATAAATGGGACCGGCCAGGTTTGGTTTTATTCCAAGCAAGTGTGTCAGAAGAGAGAGGAGACAGAGAGGAGAGGAGATTTCCAAGGAGGTGATTGTAACAATGGGCCACGTGATCAAATGAATAAGAGGGAATAAGAAAAGGGGTTGGCTGGTAGATAACGAGAAGCTGGTTTATGGTTGGGGATATCAGTGAGTCTAAAGGTCTGTGTCAGTGAGCCGGAGCTAGGAGAGGAGGTGTGGACCAGAGATTGGGTTTTCTGAAACAGATTTCAGAGGTGGCGCTGATTGCAGTAGTAACAGGATAGTTTGTGGTAGCAAGGCTAGATTGGCTCCAATAAAGTGGAGGGAAAAGCAGCTAAACATGAGGAGGCTGAAGAGCTGAAAATCCAGGGTTTAGATCTTCCTTCCTTGTGCACACATCTCAATGTTTTGTAGCTGTTGCTCTATCTTTCCAACAAACCTGTTCTCTGCAGAAAAGGACTGCATTGGTCTCTTCACTGCTTCTTCCCCACTGCCCCACACAGTACCTGATCCATACAGATACTCAGTGACTATTCATGGAATGAATGAATAACTCCATTCTTTTAAAAATTCTACAGGTTATTCCTGAATTGAGAGCTGCACACTGGGACCCTGATTGTCTTGACTTCTTATGGACCAGTTTTTGTCACTTGCCTTCTGGGCTATGATATTTACTGCTGTTGCAGATGCTGTAAGAAGCGCTCCTGTTTGTCTCCTCGGTGTTTAATACGGAGGTTGTTGAGGAAGCAGTTCACTCCCTTACTCAATATTCCCTTCATTAGGACCCACAAGGGAAAGTTTTCTGGGTTTTCATTGCTAGAAAGACCTGTGACTCTCCTAAGTGAACCAACACTTTTTTGTGACTCTCATAAGTAGGTATGTTTTCTTCTTTGCTTTGCCTGTATGAGCTAGATCTGTGGCCCCAGCTCAACTTTAGCAAGTATGCAGAAAAACAGGCTATTTCTCAGGAATAATTTTATCCTGTGCTTTATCCAACTACCTTTTCCTGATTTCCTCATCTTGCTAATTTTTTCTTGTGTTTCTTTTTCTTTTCTAGAATCTTTCTCAGAAATTTAATGCTAAAGTGTGTTTCTCTGAGGTTCAACTGGGTGAGATTTTCTCTTGACCACTTCGGCTGGTGTAAGCTTCTGGTGATCATGTGAAAAGCAAGCTTGTTATTTTACAAATATGATAGTGAAGACTCAGATTATGACCATTTATAAGCAATACGTATTTATGAGAATTTATTCAGCTAATCTTTTTGAGTTAAGCTTAGAATTTCTACAACATATAATGTCAAAATGTCACCTATTTTGTACTAATACTAGGCACAAAATTGCTTACAAGAAGTAAAGCAATTCTGAGCATTTATCAGTTAAATCAAAGGCCTCTATCTAACCCTTTGTTAATTTAATCAAGACACATATGATCTTTTTCAAGCATGTATGTGTTTAGTCAAATAAATTAAGAAGTATAAAAAGAAACAAATTATGAGTTAAGGACTCTGGAAACCTTATAAGAAATGCAAATATAGTAGCAAAGCAGAGATCAAGATGACAAATATGGACAGAGGCCACTGCAGACAGAGAAGAATGAATGGAAATGGGAAAGGATGTGAAACTCTATAGGACTAAACACGTGGGAATACAAGACACAAAAATCTACATGATATAAAAAATATAATACGAGGGAAAAACAGAGGAAATGTATTACAGCTGTGAGCTCTACAATACATGATATTTGAGAGTCACTAAATACATTGAATAAGCATATTAAACACTGTCATTATGGAAAAATTTATTCCAGAACCCTAGTTGAGACACCTACTATACAAGAGCTGTTTTCAGCAGATACAGATGCAAAGCCTGCAAGGACAGAGCATGCTACATGCGTACAGCTCAGCAATGGTCCTCCTCCCCTGGGGTGGAGACCAAACCATTGCTTGTAATTTGGTCAGGGACAACTGCATGCTTCTTCCTCCAAAGGTTCATTTAGAGTTGAAAATGAGAAGAATGAGATTGTTAATTGTGTTTGCCATGAAATGTACCAATAAGTAAATAAAATGCATTAAAATTGTATCAATGACTATAAAAATCTTCTAGAATTGTTTAAGTTATGTTGGTATAGGTAGTTTTACATATTTTTATAAGCTACCTGAAATTCTTTCTTGGGAAAAGCTGGGTTATTCATTAAGGTCTGCATGAAATAAGACTATAGAAAGTCATATTTTTTTTCACTATTAGATGTTAAAAAATGACTCTGGTAATGTAATGTTTATTACTATTAATAGTATTATTAGAACTATTAGCTATCAGATATTGTATGTTTATAATATGCTAAGAAATATGCTAAACATTTTTGTGCATTATTTAATCCTCATAATAATCCAATAACAGATGCAATTAATATTCCCATTCATTCATTCATTCAAAAGGTACTTATTGAATTCATAATATGTGTTTCTACAATGAGTGAGACAAAGAACTTCCTTTCTCGGTGCTTTCCTACTAATAGAAGACAATAAACAAATAACCTTACAGAATATTGGTAGTAATAAATGCCAGGAGGAATGTTAAAATAGACAAGGAAATGATGGATAGTGACAGGAAGCACCATTTTAGACAGGGTGGTCTGGGAGTGCCTCTCTGAGGAGATGACATTTGATAAGACACTTGTGTACAGTAAGAAAGAGTAAGACATTTTATAAAAGAAGTAACATGGACTCAAAAAAGGCTAAGTAACTTGCCAAAGTTCACACGAATAGAAAATGGCAGAGCTGTAATTTAAGCTTAGGGCATGAAACTCTGGAACCTTCACTTTCAATTATTATACATATATACATACATATTATATATGTTAGCCCAAAAGTTCTGGGCTGATTCCACTGCTGGCCTAGAGGGCAGTTTTGAATGTATGATCTCAACTCCTGGAATTCCAACTACTGAAGTCAGGACTTCCTGCTCACCAATGCTTAGCGGTGGTCTTGCTATGGCCACTGCAGTATGGCTAGGCTGCAATTTCATGGCAAAGAGATAAACATGTCTTTGATTAGATTAGATTTCAAAAACAGCTGGGAATCTGCTTTGCTGTGTAAAAATCGTGGAGGAGAGTGTCTTTGGGAACCATGTTGTGCAGTGTTAAAAACTTCTAAACATTGCTTGATGACAGTCCTGCCGAATGTTCACACTGCTCGAGGATAACTCACATTATGTCCTTGGCCTGAGTCTAAAGTAAACGGAAATGGAAACACCTTTCTCCCTTTACTTTCTTTCTTTTATTTTTCCTGTCATACTGTAGTTGCTTCTAGAAGGGAATGCAAAGACCCTGTCCCCTTTACATTTACCAGTCCTCCTTCGTTCCCCTAGAATTCCTGTAACCTTGCCTTCTGTCCACTGATACCCTCGCTATGGATGGCATATAATACCTAGTTGGGCCCATGGCACTGTTTTTACAGATTGGCTTTAACCACCTTCTTTCCTAGTCCAGGGATGAGAACTGGTAGAAGGTGTTTGTTCATAGGAAGGAGGGAAAGTATCCTATCGAGAGGAGCCTGGATCTGGGATAAGCCCAGAACAAACCCTGGCCCTTCGATGTGCAAAATGACAATCTTCAAGTTGATGTAGATTTGCATAAATCTCTGAAGTTTTTGCAGATGTCACAGATGGACTCTGAAAATTGTAACCTGTTGATTCATTTGCTCACCTGCACATTTATCAAGTATTTATAAAACATCTTTAATATGCACCACATAGTTCTTAACCCAGGAGGTGAAGAGAGCACGTGGTCTCATGGGAGAGACAGACATGCACGAGCTCCCTGCATTCAATGCTATGTGTTGCCAAAGAGGAATAAACAGGTTGATGTGGGAAAAGCCAAGAGCAGCTGCTGGGGAACCCAGAAATCTTCACAGAGAAGGTGCTATTGGGGTAGATCTTCAAGGAGGAGCAGAATTTGACAGGGGAGGAAGAAAAGAAGAGTAATATTCTAAGATGGAGGGGATAGCGTGTCCAAAGACTCAGAATTCAGAAATGGCCTGCCTGGCTCAGGAAACAGCTCAGCGGCACGAAGGTGCCCTTGAAGAAGAAGTGGAGGAGGGACGGCTGGAGAGGAGCCTGGCCCAGAGGAAGGACCTGGGCCTTTTTTTCTGGAGGGGAATATAGTTTTAGGACACAAAGGACCTTAGAGAACACCTAATTGATAAAGAACCTGAGACTCAGATGTCGATTTGATTAAATTAGATTTTTAAAAATAGAATATGATTTAGGAATTATTGCCAAATGACAGTCTCCTGAGGACTTAAACATTGTGTACAAAAGCTGTGCTTGTGTGGGGAAGGATAGACAACACATTGTCAGGGGGCTTCAGATCCTTTTTTTTTTTTTTTTTGGGACAGAGTCTCACTCTGTCATCCCAGGTAGAATGTAATGGTATCACGCTAGCTCACTGCAACCTCAAACCCCTGGGCTCAAGCAATCCTCTTACCTCAGCCTTCTGAGTAGCTGGGACTACAGGTGCACACCACCATGGCTGGCTGATTTTTCTATTTTTGGTAGAGACAGGATCTTGCTCTTGCTCAGGCTGGACTCGAACTCCTGAGCTCAAACAATCCTCCCACCTTGGCCTCTCAGAGTGCTAGAATTACAGGTGCAAGCCACCATGCCCAGTCAGGGCTTAAGATTCTTATAGTCATAAAAAGTTGGGTCTGTCAGTGAGTTTATTGCACAGCATTAAGATGAATGTGTTGGACACCCACACCACATAGGCGGGAGTAAATTGGAACAGCTCTTCTGAAGGGCAATTTGGCAACATACATCAAAAGAACCTATGAAATCTGAACAGCTTTAACCTCAAGTTCCTTTTGAAAGAACTTGTACTTAGAGAATGGCTAGCAATAACATCTAGAGTATATGCATTCATGGTAGTATTGTTAATAATGTCAAAAAACTGAACATAATCTAGATTTTCTAATAAAATAATTATGGTACAATGGAGTGCTCTGTAGATATTAAAAGGATTAAATAGAAGTTTATTTGTTTATATGGAAATATATTCCTAAATTAAAAACAGGTAAGGAAATACAATGTACAATGACCCCATTCTTGTACAAATTAGATGTATATTCTATTTATGTGTGTATTAAAAAATTCAGACAAATATATGCCAAGATATTGATAGTGGTTATTACCAGATGATAGGATAATAAGCAATTCTTAATTTCTACTATTGGCTTATCTATATGATTTCTAGGTTATTTTTTGTTTGACAATAAACGTATTACTGGGTTACTTGTACAATATAAAGTCATACATTATTTCTCCATGTGTGTACAAACTGGCTGCCTGCCTGTTCATCACACCTATTTATGATTCTTCTGTGGTTCCATTCAGGACCATTTGGCCAACAACTAGAGAAGGGAAATAAAAGTAAAGTTTTGGGACTATACATTATGGTTGGAAAACTTCTGGCTTGTGTAGGTTGTGCCTGTGATGGGAAAGATAAGCATGGCTTATCTCCACTCCTTTTTGGAAAGCACAAATCTTTAGATTAAACATGGTTGGCCAGCTTCCAAAATTCCCATTTCCTTAGTAACTGAGTAGTGTAATAAGTTGGAAGAAAGTGTCTGCTCCTTCTCAAATCATCTGTGCTGTGCAAAAGTTTCACCCAGATACCTGGATTCCCTTTTAAAAGCTGTATGATGTTCATATTCTGCATATGCAGATGGAAATAATCTGGGGTTAAGCCAGTCCTCTCAGGGGGAGTTGCTTATCTGGTTTTCCATGCTGTTTTGGCTCTGATGATCAAGTGGGTATCACCTAAACCTTGCGTCCGTTTCTAACTCTTTTAGGAAGGTTTCTGTGGTGAGTTTTGTGAAGATGAGATGGAATAGAAACACCATTCCCTATTCTTATGTATAGACTTCAAGCAGGAAAGGTAAGATATGCAAAAGATCTGGCCCTTTTCTTCTCTTCTTTCCTCACTAAGAAACTTTAAAATCACCTTTTACTAAGTCTGGTCCAAACTGGTTTCTTTTCTGCATATTTCATGTTGCTCTTATCTGAAAATCCTGATCTTCCATGGAATATCTATATCCCGCTGATGTCTTTATTACCGAGTCTTTGTTTGTGGAAGAATAAAGAATTGAGATACTAATTGGTGTGTGTATTTCCCCGTTTTTCCTCCTTCCCTGTTTCAGATGGGAAAAAAGAAGTTTGTATTTCTTTACCCTGGAAATTTTTGCAGGGCGGAGAGGAGAAGCTGCTTGAGGGCCAAAATCCACCAGTGCTGTATCAAATATTGAACATCAAATATCAAAGCGATGGTGCTGAGTGGAGAAAAGAGGCACACCTCAGAGGACAAGTCCCAGGGACTAAGTAGGGTCTGGAGACCAGCAATGCAGAGAGCAGCTGGACCCATGCCCTGCTCCCCAGGGCTGCTGAGCACCTGGGGAAGATGGGGTGAGGCTTTCTGCTTTGGGATAGTTAGACTTCGAAGGGCCATGTTAAACCTCAAAATGTTAAACCTTGAAGGTGCTCGAAGGAACCATTAGAGAAATGAGGACCTACTCCTATGTTCAGGGCTCTTTGTAAATCTTCTCGACACTGGTGAAGAAAGAAACTGGAAAAAAGCCTAAGAGGCCATGTATCCCTAGCCCCAAGTCACATGAACTTGGAGGTAGATTTAAGTTGATGAAAAGAAAACAAAGGAAATGATCTGGCTCTGATATCACTGGCTCTGAGTTCATCAGATCCTTTAGAAGACCTCGTTTCCCTTCAATGTTCCTCCAACATGCTGCCATGTTCATATACATTTCTGAGTTTTGTGGCTCCAAGAAGATTGATTGGACAACTGCATTCCCTCTGTGAAGATTAGTAATTTGGGGGCTAGAATCTGAAATTTTAAGGGCTGTGGTAACGGATGGGGTTTGCAACCCTTTTGTGTGAGAAAGTCACATCCAGATTGAAGCTAAAAATAGATGATCCATTTTTGTGGTATCATGAGATTTCCTATATCATATTATTAAACATCACTCCTCCCCACTGTAGCAGCTCCAGCTATAATTGTTTCCCTATGCTGAGGGGTAGGCAATCCATTTTTAGCTGCACTATTGAAAACTATGGTATTGATTATTCCTTGGTTTATGTCATGGTTTCTGAGGCTGTGATATAATGTCACTGCCTCTAAGACACTGTAAGTTTGGGGCTCTAATACTTGTTGCTCCTGCAGCAGATGGGGCCATTGATGCAGGCTGGAGCTAGAAGGACAGCAGAACATGAAAACGAACATGGATTGCAAACCATTCACAAGAAATAAAGGCAGGAATTCTGACCTCAGGTTTCTGACAGCCCTGCAGAAAAGTTAGAACATGGTCAAAAACAACTATAACACATGCATAACCTTAAAATAAGGTGGGAATTAAAAAGGGCTAGAATCAAGTTACAAGGCATTATGAGCATTTAAAGAAGGGAGCATTTATTCCTGGATGGAATATTTGTAAAATAGTCTTGAATAATGAGTAGGATTTGGGTAAGCAGAAGGAGACAAGGTAATCTATATGTCACAGGCAACCCAATCTGTCTTAATTCTCCATCATATCTTAAGCCTGAGTTTGAGGTAGTTTGAAACAAAGTAAAATCATGTTCCATTTCTTTTTAGAAGAGTTTTAATTCCATTTCCTCTTTCCTTTTCATTCCTTTTAAATGAAGATTTAACTGAGCCAATGGCATAAGTTTAGGCAGTCCCCAGAGATCAGGGATGATTGGGGATGAGGGAAGGCTTGAGACCTCCTTTATCCCTGGAAATGAAACTGCACTGGTCCTCACTATTCTACCTATATTTAGGAGCAGCATCAGTGTAACAGGGCACAGGAGAGACGGGGGCAGAAAAGAGTCAATATTTCTAAGTTGTTCAGCGATTGCTGGATACTTGCTCAGATTTGAAGGTATGTGTCCCTCCAAAACTCACATGTTGGAACCTAAAACCCAATGCAATAGTGGTAAGCAGTGGGCCCGTTAGGAGGTTTTTAGTCCTGAGAGCTCTACCCTCATGAACGAGACTAGTACCTTGTAAAAGGGCTAGAGGGAACTAGCTAGGCCCTTTTGCACTTCTGCCTTCTGCCACGTGAGGGAACAGCAACAAGGTGCCATTTCTGGAGCAAAGAGCAGCCCTCACCAGACACCATATCTGCCAGTGCCTTGACCTTGGACTTCTCAGCCTCCAGAACTGTAAGGAATAAATTTCTGTTCTTAAAAATTACCCAGTCTCAGGCATTTTGTTATAGTAGCATAAACAGACTAAGACAATACTGAATGTGGGGAAGCCACAAGGCAGAATGGGGGGGGCGTGAAAAGTGGGGAACATGTGATCAATAGAAACTTGCTTTCCATGCATGGATCATCAATGAGGCAATGGCGAAATCACGAAGGTGCCTGAGTTGGGAAGATCCCATATGTACCAACAACGGTCAGGCTGCTGTATCACTGCATAAACACAATAACTAATACTTATTGAGTGCTCATTTACTGCCAACCTCTTTAGAATGCATTGTCTTATTTACTCCATATAACTATACAACGAAAGAGGTGTAGCTGCTATTCCTATTTTACAGATGAAGGAACTTAGGTAGAAAAGTTGAGAAAATTGGCCAAGGTTATAATCTAGTAGTTAGTGTAGCATCAAAGTCAGATTTCAGAACCCCAAAGCTTAATTCTTATGCCAGACTGATTTCAGGAGAAAACAGCAGGGGTGTGCATAGGGAATTTCTGTTAGTGCTTCCAGCATTCTGGTGGGTAATGGAGGCGTTACTTAGCTTACTTGCACCAGAAGATAATTTAATGAGCCATATTAAAACAAAAGCAGTGGCTGCACTCTCAGAATTTCCTTGCATTTTCCCACATATTTTCTCCTTTATCTTCTGCCATCAATAGGGTAGTGGTTAGACAGTAGCATTTTTTTTTAGGAAAGCATCAATAATGAATTAAAATAGCTTTCTGATGGAAAAACTATTGATAGCCTGTAAAAGAATAATGCTCTTATAACTTGCCTGGAGTTGACTGAAGAGAGCAAATAAAACAAATCTGCAGCATGTTGTATTTTGCTGGTTTAGTTTCTGAAAAATAAATAAGCCAATAAACTGTACTATTGCAAGATTGTTGGCTGTGTGTCTTGAGTTACAGGACTGTAATAAATATTCACCCATCAGGAAACATGAGCTTGCATTCCTAAATATGCCTTTGCTTCTCAGACACGTATTTTGATAACTCTTCAGGAGTGGTATTGAACCTATATCCTGTGTTATTGTTATTTGTAAGTCACAGGCAATTCCAGACTCCACCTCCAGTACTAGAAAGAGAGAATGCTACTAAGATAGCTTTCAAGTTTTTATTTCTAAAGAAACTCTGGTCTAAATACATTGGAATTAATGGGGATTTCAACCTTGTACTCCCTGGAATTGGTATGCACAGTTCTTTCAGACCCTAGGACAATGGATCTGCTAAGGGCATACATGACCTCAAAGAAAACTCATTTACATTTTGGTGAAAAGGTAATGCATGCACACAATGCACAATGCGAAGGGGATCAGTCATAAGAGTCCCTCCAACCCCAGTCCCTAGTCACAGCAATTACTGTTCTCCTTTTCTCCTGCTTCTACCATGCTTACTGGTTAGGGGCCCTAAATCCCACTGCACCAAGAATCTAGGAATATAATTGAAGTAAATCCTTCATCATCTCTCATCAGAGACATAAAAATTTTAATGCCAGTTGTCTTCCTATATGTTGGACCTAAGAAATGTATCTAGCCATTTGGCGATGCTACCCGGTATTACCATCTGTTTGGGGGTTGGAACTCAGAAACTTTGGGATTCTCTGTCATGTCTCAGCTACTTGTGTTTTTTAAGATCCTTGAGTTAAGAATTTGATCTTTATGATTAGGCAGGTCAAGATCACCATTTGTAGGTAGATTTGCAATATCCGAAATAGGCTGGGAATATGTTTGTGCAATAATGTGGGTACAATGTCAATTTCAAGGGCCACAGTGAGAGCCCTGCATTGTAGCTAACCTGTGCTGGTGGGACTGAGCCCCACCCAGCAGGGTATGTGAGGATGGTGACAATGGCCAGGTATTTGGTTCCTTCCTAGTGAGTGCAGGTGGGTGATACAGTGTGATGAGAAGGAATGTTAAGAGATCTTGCTCCAGAAGAATTTTAAGAAATGTAACATAAATAATATAAGATGAGCGAGAAGCTTAGAGCAGACATCAAGCTGGCATGCAGCAATCAGAGCTCATGTGGCCCCTTCAAATGACCTCAAACATTGACTGATCGCCTACTGCATGCCTCATGCACAAGAGGGAGGTGAGGGAAAATCAAATACACGTTCTCCTCTCACTCAACTTTCCATCTTCAGGGAAACAGACACAAGACTAAGTGATTGTAAAATGATATCGAATAAAATAAAATAAATAAATATAAATAAAGGGATGTGGAATTGAGGATGACAAGACATGAAGATTGTTGGGGGAAATAAAAATACATTAGAATGATGGTAACAACTGAGTGAAGCCTTGAAAAAGGAATAAGCAAATGACTGAAGGGGAAAGAAGCAGCTTCTAGGCAAAGCGAAGAGAATGAGCGAAACCTCGTGTCCTAACATGTAGGCTGTGATTTTGGGTGCTGAGTGCTTGCAGAGTGTGTAGAGGGAGACTGTGAGAGAGAGGCTGGTCTAGGGGCTAGACTTCACTCTGGAGGCTCTGACGGGCCATGGCAGGCTTTTGAGGAGGAGAGGAATGTGTGGTATGAAGACTAGGAGGCCAAAGAAGTGAGACAAGAGGGCCACCGGTGGGGACCATGTCTCATTTATTTTCTTGATAATATCTAAAAACAGCTAAGATTTATTGCCAGGTGCTTTTCTCAGATCTTCTGGTTTTTTAATATTCATAACAATCCATAAAATGGTAGGGAGAAGTAAAATAACTAGTCCAAGATCACACAGTTAAAAAGGATAGAACCAGAATTCACACCTAGCCCAAGTGGCTCCAGAAACCACACTTGTGCCCTCAGGAACTCAGTGCTCAGCCCAGTAAGTGTTTGGTGAACGATAAACACTGGAGTATATGGCACCATCCTGGGCAGCAGTCAGGAAGGGTCCAACTCAAACATAACAAGTATATTACTACCTGAGACTGACATGCTCAACCTGAAATGGCTGGAAAAGGAAGACCAGGCTGGTGCTAGAAGTCTGCAAGGTGTGCCACCTCCAGTCTTTGCAGCTATGACATCTGCAAGATGGGTAGGAAAAGGGAGATAGCACTGGGATCCACTACGATCCTGGGGCCATGGCTATAATCCAGTAACTCCAAGCAAATGCAGAGTGTACTGGGTTGAACAGTTCCCCTGCCCCAAATTTACAACTGCTCAGAAGCTTAGAATGTGACCTGATTTGGAAATTGGGTCTTTGTAGACGTAATTAGTTAAGATAAGGTCATACTGGATTAACGTTGGCCCTAAATCTGATGACTGGTGGCTTTATAAGAAGAGACGAGGGCACACAGAGACTGTGCTAGTCAGGGATCTCCAGAGAAACAGAATCAATAGGAAGTGTGTGTGTGTGTGTGTGTGTGTGTGTGTGTGTGTGTAATAATATATATATTAATAAATTGGCTCATGTAATTATGGAGGTCAACAAGTCCAAAATCTGCAGGGTAAGCCAGGGAGATGCAGGAAAGAGAAGAGCCAGGGTTGCAGTTTAAGTCAAAAGACTGCTTGCTGGAGGAAGTCCTTCTTCCTCGAGGCCAGCTTTTGTTCTATTCAGGCCGTCAGCTGGTTGAGTGATGCCCACCCACATTATGGAGGGCAACCTGCTTCACTCAACGCCCACCCATGCAGATGTTAATCTTGTGCAAAAACATGCACACAGGAACATCCAGAATACATTTGACCAAATATCTGGGCAACGTGGCCCAGCCAAGTTGACATACAAAATTACCCATCACAGAGCCCCACGCACACAGAGATGAAAGTGATTTTAAGAGACAGGCAGAGGTTGGAGTGATGTGTCCACAGCCAAGGAAGGCCAAGCACTGCTGGGAGCCACCAGAAGCTGGGAGAGAGGTCTGGGACAGTTTCTGTCTCAGAGACCCCAGAAGAAGGCAACTGGGTTCCTGCCAACATCCTGATTCTATACGTCCAGCCTCATGGCTGTGAATGAATACATTTTTGTTGTTTTAAGACACTCAGTTTATGGTGATTTGTTACGGTAGCCCTAGGAAATGAAGACATAGATAAACCCAGCAGTGGAACAGCCACATTTCCTGGTAGAAATCTGAGTCTGATATGCTGCTGAGATTAGGTGGAGATGTACACGATGCCATGTATAAAACAGAGCTTGGTGTGGGTACTGGAGAGGACGAGCGTAAGGGAAGAAAGGCTTGGATGTCATATTTCCAAAGGCTGGCAAACACAAAATTCAATGGCAGGCCATACGCTGAAAATAATTGCCATATATATGACAGAAAAAAGGGGCTAATGTTCTCATATGTAAAGAGCTACAATTGTAAAGTCAATAAGAAAAAGATAAAATGCCTGTTGGAAAAGTGAAAAAGAAGCAATCAATATACAAAGGAAGAATGACAGATGACTACTGAATAGCCACCTGGTTGATCTGGGCTCATTATGTGTTCTGCCCTTGCTAAATCTGTGCTCAGGATTTGCTCTTTCCAGTGCACCCCGAGTATGCCTGTTCGAGAGGCCCAGAGAGGCCAGCATTGGGCCAGGTGAAGGCACTGTAGCACCTGCTCCATCAGGGGAAGAGATGTGGCTGCTAGACTGGTTTCCCCAAACCTGGAACAGAGGGTGATGTGAACTATGAAAACATAATTAGTCAAGAAAGAGGTGTTTGTCTTCAGCACTGTACCATGCACTGAGGGAGCCCGAGAGCCCCACGGAAGAGAAAAGACTGAGGGATACGAAATACTAGGACAACAATCCAAGGTGGAATTAACACTTTGGACTAGATTATATCCGTGGCTTTCAGTTCTGGCTGCACATTAGAATCCCCGGAGAGCTTTTTTAAAAATGTAGATGCCTACTCCAATGTTCATAGCAGTACTATTTGTAAGAGCTCCAAACTGGAAGCGATTCAAATGCACATCAATAGTAGTATAGATAAATAATTATGGATTAGTCACCTAATGAAGCACAATTTGGCAATGAGATGGCAAAAGCAATGATGAAACACAAAAATGTAGAAAAATCCCTTAAGTCAAATGCTGAGTAAAGGAAACCAGATGGAAGAGAGTCACACACTTACACGTACCATAGCAATGTGGGATGTTAACTCTAGAGAACGTGTGGCGCAAGGTGTATGGGTGTTCTCTGTGCTACCTGCACTTTCCCTGTAATTCTAGTGCTGTTCTAAAAGTTAAGAATTTACTTAAATATAAAAAAGTCATACTGTATGACTTCATTCACATCAATTACAAAGACAAAATTGGTTTATTATTAGAAGTCAGGATGGCTACTCTGGGAGGAGTGGGGTCAGAAAGGGTACATGAGGGAGGCTTTGGGGTGGGGATAATGCTCTGCGTCTCAATCTGTGTGCTAGTTACACGGATGTGTCCCATTGGGAACGTTTAGCGGGCTGAACACTTAGGTGCGCTTTGCTGTATATATATTTTATTTCAATAAAAAGTTAAAAGCTATTCTGATACCCAGTCCTATCTAGATCAAGTCAGTCAGAATTTTTGGGGAGGTTCTGGACATCAGTATTTTTTAAGCACTCTAGATTATTCTAAGCACCTGGGATTGAGAGCCCCTGTGGTTTGTCCCATAGGCATTGAGAAGGGCCAGGAACCGGCACAGGCTGAGGCTGTGACTCCAAGCCTCCTTCCCACAGGAGGAGGACGTGTGGGTCCTACAGGGCTGGGAGGGGTTGATGAGACCAGCAGGGCTCCATAGTACATGAGCATTTTCAGCCCAGGAAACACTGAATTTCCAATTTACATTTTTCTATTTTTCTGGTGGTGGCTATATTTTTGCCTGGAAACTTGATTCCCCATCTTAAATGTTCTTGTCATGTGTTGGCCCCTTAGAGTCAAGAACTGTGAACACAGTCACACTGGCCTTCATGCAAATAGAAAGAATTAAGAAGCAATTAGTCTTATGTACCCTAAACATTCTATTTTATCTAATTTGTTGTCTTTCTTATGTTTCTACTCAAGCCTCCATAAGCCTTCAAGAAAGCATGGGTGCAATAAATGACTGAGAAAACAAGTCCCAGAGTGTAGGTCTGATCACAGACGCTCTCTGCAGCATTAGTGATCAGCTCCTAACACACAGTACATTAAGTGTGTGAAGCTGGGGAAGGGAGACTTCCTAGAGGCAAAGATCGATGGGTTCCAAGCTTGTGGAGGAGAGAGATTCTGTGGTGTGTGTTGCTGTTTACGATTCACTGTTAATTCAGAACGTCCAGCTGACTCACTGGTAAGTAAGTTTCTCACTTACAAGGGAGAGGGGAGCTATAGAGTATCCGTTAAGAACATTGATGAGTTTATGATGGCATTTTCATCCTGGTAGCCTTTCCTTCCTTGGGCTCATTCTGGATTACGACAATACAACAACGATAATAACAGCCGACCTTTATTAAGAGCTCACATTGTGCCTTGATTCCCAGACCCTGCTTTCGCTGTCAGGTGATCCGGGTTAAAGCTGGGAGGCTGTGACCATGGGACAGTTTGTCCTCAAAGCCGTAACCTCCCCTGCCTCCCACCGGAGATGCACTCGCCCTACCGTCTCACCACTCGCTGCCTCCTGATACTCGCATTTACTCTGAGAGCTGTCTCTCTTTCTTCCCCCACTTCTCATCTCTCGAAGAGCTAACGACAAATTAAGTCATACTAAGATGTTTGGGATTTGCTGTGTAATTTCTCTCAAGAGTGAATGCCCTTGAGGAGAAATGCCACAAAGAGGAAGATGTTTGCCACACACAAGTGCTTATGAAGGTGGCACAGGCTGACCCAGGGCTCAGCAAACGTGGGCTTGCTGGTCAAATCCTGTCTCGGCAAATAAAGTTTCACAGGAATATAGCTCCGCCCATTCGTGTATTTATTATCTGTGGCTGCTTTGGTGCTAGCCTGGCAGAGTGGAGCAATTGCCACAGAGACCCTGTGGACTACGAAGTATAAAACATTTGCTTCCTGGGCCGCACAGAATAACTTTGTGGATTCCTGCGTTAATCTGTGGAGAGTCTCTAGTGCAGAACTTGGTGCATAGCCGCTCAATAAGTGCCAATTTCCTCTTCTGCAGGTTTCAGGTTCCTTCCTGGGGGTGGGTTCTGGGCAGGAGGAGCATTCTGAAATCATATCACAGGGGTCATTACTGACCCTGCCTGTTCGTGGCAGGCAGTAGAGGCTGCAATCCTTGCTGAATATTCATTTGCACTTCGGCAAGTGAAAGAGTGACAAGCATCCTCACGGAAACAAAGTGATGTATTATTCATTTTGCAGCCAGCGTTTCCTGGCACGAAAGCAGCAGGGCAGCCCCAGCTGGGGCAGCAGGAGTGAGTGGGCAGGCAGGGATTGTGCCTTCCGTGCCACAGAGGCAGGGCAGTTATGTGTCCTGAGAATTCTTTTCTTCACCAGATGTGGATTTTGCATCAGAGAAGGCACTTAATGTCTCCTTCAAAATAGGTTCAAAATAATAAGAACTGAAATTAGTCTTGTAGCACTCGAAGTTAACTGCAATGTCTGCTTCTTTATTACATTTTTGTTAAGGACCACTGTCTGTCATGCAGTCCTTGCTTTCCGCTGGTTAGGGGGAGGGGCGGTGTGGGGTTGCTGTGGACAAAACCACATGGACACGCTGCAGAGACGTTGCCTCCAGCTCCGTTCCAAGAAGCCACTGAATACAAACCCTCAGCTCCTCCCCGAGTTCTGCTGTCTCTAATTTCAAGACGCAGGGGTTTTGCATTTGTGGGCCATTCTCTCCAGAAGCTGTATTTCCCCTCCTAGCGGGTACCCGAATACTGGGATCTCATATTTTCTGCTGGATGACTTAG
This sequence comes from Avahi laniger, assembly GCA_963575035.1. NCBI lineage: Eukaryota > Metazoa > Chordata > Mammalia > Primates > Indriidae > Avahi > Avahi laniger. The sequence continues at coordinate 12,254 of CAUYSK010074743.1, read as the reverse complement.
GAGGTCTTAGCTTCTTAACAGGTGCCCACATAACTCGATATCGCACATCGTGCCTGTTACCACCCGATAGCAGATCCATTCTCTGTGAAGTTGGTAAGTGATGGAGATTTGGAATTATGGTAGTTCCCCCTTACCAACAGGGGACATGATGTGTTCCAAGACCCCCAGTGGATGCCTGAAATGAGGATAGTACCAAGCCCTATATATTCTATGTTTTTTCATCTGATAACCAAGACAACTAAAAAGACTAACAGGAGGGAAGCCTGTACAGCACGGATACCTGGACAAAGGGATAAGTCATACCCTGGGCAGGATGGAGCAGGATGGCAGAAGGTTTCATCACACTACTCAGAATGTTGCACAATTTAAAAGTTATGAACTGTTTACTTCCTGAATTTTCTGTTTAAATATTTTTGCATTGCAGTTGATGGCAGGTAACTGAAACCACAGCAAGTGAAATCGTGGATAAGGGGAGCCTATTGTAATAAGAAATTAACTCTATTGTCTTAGCCTAGGTTTCCTAGAAGACAGAGCTGGAGGCCAAGACTAGTTGGTACAATTTAACTCCAAGGAGCAGGAGTGGGCTGAGGGAATGAGGCAGGAAGGAGAGGTGAGTTAAGGGTGGGTTGGAGTGCTAGCCTCCTCTACGCGAGATAGATTGCTTGATCTCACAAGGCCATTGTCCAAGATGTATAAACTGGGTCCCAGGACAGTCCTCCCTGAGGAGAGAAAGGGAAAGAATTTATCCACCAACTCTCATTTTTCCACTAGCCCCCAAAAGTTTTAAGCCACACATTCTCAATTCCCCTGTGTTTCCTGGATGCATGCACAGACCCTGAGTGGGGTCCTTGGAAGTCCCAGCGCTCACAGGCACAGGCCCAGCTGCTTTGTCCGTGCTTCTGCGTGCTCCTCAGCACTCCCTATTTCTGCACACATGTTCACTCTCTAGGGCAGCACCTGCAGCTCTCTGCCGGAGGCTTTCCCTGGTGGCAGGTGCATGACAGGCCCCCATGCCAGGGAGTTAACATCCCTGGGAGTTGTGAGTTGGTGGCTAACTGCACCAGTGTCCTTGTCTTTTGGGTGAGCCAACCATAAGGCATGTGCTGTGGTGTCTCCCAGAGATCTCTAGTCATATCAAGTCCTGGGTACCCGGTGCAGAACTTGCCCATGAGCACACCCTTTATTGGCTTTTTTCTCATCCTGGTCTCCCTTCCCTACTCCCTTATCAATGTTCCTAGCTTCACCTCCGACTTCTTATCTCAGCTTCTGCTTCAGGGAGAACTCCACCCAAGGCAATAGAGAGGCCCTTGCAGGCGTGCAGGGCACACAGCACAGGCACTCGGCAAGTGCTGTCATTCTGCGCCTGCGTGAAGTTGCTCAGAGGACCTGACGAGCTGGTCACTGCAGTGACTGCTGGAGAGAAGTCAGGTGAGGCGGAGAGGATCAGGTGAGGCGGTGCACGCAGGAATCAGATGGTGTCTGATCCACCTGGCTAAAAGAGTTATAATTCACAGGTTTCAAGTAGGCCCTGACTAAGTATTTACCCCGTGCGGTGACTGTGCTAAGCACTGTCTGTGGATCAATGCATTTCAGCCTCACCGTTTGCGAAATGGGCGCTATCGTCATTATCAGTGTTGTACAAATGAGAAAACGGAAGCCTGGAAGGACTTGCCTAAGGTTATGCACCAAGCGAACGGCAATCTGCCCCAGACCCGCACCTTTAAGTTCATGGTTATGGATCATGTGTCTTAACCATTAATTACTATTTGTGGGTGCACCATGGCCAAGAGAGACGTTCAGGCACCCTGTTCCCTTGACCTCTGCCCAGACTCAGTTTTTTAGTTGAATGAGTGTGTGTGAGTGTGTGAGTGTGTGTGTGAGTGTGTGAATGTGTGTATGTCTGTGTGTGAGTATGTGTGTGTGAGAGTATGTGAGTGTGTGGGAGAGTGAGTGTGTGAGTGTATGTGCTTGTGCACTGGCGGTAGGAGCAGGGGAGCTGGGGGAAAGGTGGAAACACAGAGAACACTTTTCCTGAAGTGTTACCTCCCAAAATAACCTTCCACTCTTTTCAATCAAAGCAGAAGCTGGGTCTGAGTCTCGGGTCTTGGGTTGGGTCTTTTTCCAGGACCAGAGGCTGTTTCTAAAATTAGACTCTAACTTACTGTCCATCAAATAGCCCAAAGCAAAACAATTTTTTGATGATTTAAGTGTAAATGAGTCAGAGGCAGAGAGATTAAAATTTCCCTCAAATGCACATGGGTTAAAAAAAAAATTATAGTCTCCAGAGAGGCTGGCTCCTCGAGGACGGAGTTTTTGCCAAGTCAGCACACTGGAGGAAGGGTCTGTGACTCTCTGCCAAACCCCAAGCGCCACTGGCCTCCTCGCCTCAGCTTCTTGCTGAACCCAGAAGAATCCATCTTCCTAAATCCCTGCTGTCTGTCAGAACTGAGGGCCCATTTCTGTGCAAATGATTCATTGTTATAATTTGTGCCACCTCCTTACAGACTCAGGGACTTTTTACTTTTTACATCAATCCCTATGTAGTATTTCAAAAGTCTCTTTTCTCTCCCTGTCTTCCTCCTGCCCTTCTACCATCTCTTTGCCAACAAATTCAAAACAGGAGTCAGCGACAGACTGTCTTTGAGTCTAGCCCAGAATCTCACTCTGCCTCTGGCAGTCTGTTTCTGACAGGTGCGGAGCAGGCAGGAGAAATGACAGCGTGATGCAGAATGCAAGCAAATACGGCTCTGTGAATCATCATCTCTCCAGCTAGTATCCCTCTGGGTTATAGTGAAATTGCCTTTTGGGACAGTTTTTGTTCTTTTACTTGAACAAATAAATCAATGTGGATATCATTCATCCTCCAATTCCATTTTTTTTAAGAACACAATGATTAGAAAAGCATTAGAATGATTTTGAGAGACTTCTCATTCCAAGTTTCTGGGGTAAAACTTGACCCCTGTTGCAGTGTGGCTGTAAAAGTGAGAGCACTGCAGGACCATGAATATGTCTCTGAATATCAGCTGCAGAGGGAGGCGGGACAGCATTTACCAGGAGCACATGGGCTGCTGATGGGTGAGAGCTGAGTGCAAACCGGACCACTGGCCTCGATTTGCCCAATTGCAGGAAATTGTAGTTCCAAGGTGAGTGAAATGAACAACCCAGAGCCAGGAACATAAACCTTTTCTCTTTGCATTTTAATGCCAATGAATATGGTTTCCAAAACAGCCACTGGCACTTGCCAGTTCCTTTGCATTTGGCTTGGGTTTTAATGAGCACCCAGAGGGTAGTTGTCTCTCACAAGCTTTTTGCTGAACATCCAGATAATGCCTTGGAACTCCACGTGTGGAACCAACTTATGGCATCCCCACCTGCAGCATTGCAGAGGGCTCGTCCGTTCAGGCGCTTTTTGTTCTCTGGATCCTGGAAGGCGGTTGGATCTGAGAGTGGAACAGAGCTCAGAGAACACGCGCATCGACCTGTTAAACGTTCTGCTGGCCCTTGCGGGGATGCAGGGCACAGAGCACAGGCTCTAAACCATACGCTGGTTTAGAATAGTGCCCATTTACCAGCCCGCGTATGGCTCATGGCAGGATTCTGAAATGCAGTCTGCTCTGACGCTGAGCCGTATGCATGGCGGCCATGGTAAAGTCGATCAGCAGATGGAAAACTCCACCAAACCTTTTATTGGCCATATGTCACTTCTGAGTGTTGGCCAGCAAACTAAATTTGCAGCTAATATATAATGATTTAAGCAGCAAACAAAAGAGCAGCTGCACTTTGATTTCTGATGTCTTTCCTCTAGGGTCCCCTAGATTGCTGGAGTTTCTTGAGCTGTTTTCTTTAACCCTGTGCCATCTCCCTGAATCTTCACCAGGTGGCACCATCTTCAGAGCTATGATGTTAGCTACCTCCAACTTAGTTGGTTTATCTGTCTGCTGCTTCTTCCTTGTGGGCTGAGCTTTCTAATTTTTTACTATCATTGTTCAATTTGATAAGGAATGCTACAAAGCACAAGACTCCAGTATTTTTGTACTTTCACCTACTTGGCTGGCTTTTTTCTTCTTTTTGTCAAATCCCTCATGGGGGCAGGGCCCGTTGCATTCTCTGTTGGGGTGCCTGGGCTGGCTTTTTGCTCAATCTGCAGGGCTTGTCCTTGGTGTGGACTGTGGGAGGGAAGCTCATTCTGATCTATGAGGACATGACCCGGGATGGAGCTCTCCTGGGAACTCAGCTCTCTTACCGTCAGAATCATCTAGAAGGAAATGATTGATGTCAGAAATAGGGAGAAAAGGCCATCTCCTGGCTCTTTCTTCTCTTCTGTCTCCTCCACCCGACACAGTTGAAGTGTCAAGTCCTCACTCCCAGCTGCCATGGACATACCACTGGCTTAGTGCTTGAGGCCTCCTGGAAGAAGAGGCTCCCTGTTATGCATGAGGGTTCTGTAGTTGCTCATGGGGTCAAAGTGCTGGGAACAGCCAGGAAAGGAGTGGGGAACCATACAAATTTAAACTTGCATGTCTGCCAACCACTAACTCAATAATTCAGTTTAGGAATATGCAATTGCTGACGTTGTAATAATCATAAAATGGCTCTATGGCTGTCATTGTAACCAACTCCAACCCAGCATTCTGTCTATTAATTCCTGCAAAATCCAGTCACCTTCCTAATGCTATTCAAGACTTTGAACAGCAGTGTGAATGAAAATTACAACAGAGTACATCAAATTCAGTGATTTCAATAACATCTGGAGTAAAGCACATTAAATGGGGAGTAAAATGCACATTCGTTCGGGTTTGTTTTCTGTTTTCATAAAGAGAGGAAGTAAGAAATATCTTTCCTGTAGGGATTTTTAGTTATCTGTTCCTGTGCTAAGCTGGACATCTCATAGAAGAATTACAGCCTTGGTTTTTGTATTTGCAGGAGTTGATTCTTTTTTTAGGTCTGATTAAGATTTTGTGCTGTAGCAACTTCACTTTGGGGAATTCATCCTACAGATAGAACTGCTGTGGGAAATAACATGTGTGCATGGTTAACCATTTCAGCATTATTTATAAAAACAGGAGATTGAAAGCAACTCAGATGCTTATCAATAGAGAACAAAGTTGTAATATATTTGTCCACTGGAAAGAGTTGCCTTTGTTAGTGGAATTTGGGTGCAGAACAGAGTGGACAGTGCACTACCTTCCAGATCCATGTAACATTTGTGTGTATATGCAAGAAATTTTGGAAGGATTCCCAAGGAAGTAAGCTGAGAGGACAGCAAAAACAGAGCCCATAGGAGGGAATAAGCCACTCACTTCTAGGCTCTTGGATCTGGCTTTTGTATCCACTGTTCTGAAGAAAGGTTTTTCTGCTAGCTCACCTACAGTGTCCTAAATGCCAAATCTTGACTTCTTTGATATTCCTGCCCATTGTTGACCACGCAGTTCTTCAGAACCAGGCGGCTCCACTGCAGTCCAGTCAGAAATTCTGCTGTTCAGAATTTTGCCGCTCTGGGTGCTGGGGAGGGAGCTAGTATTTCTGAGTGCCTGCTGTCTTTGCAGAGGGACTTCTTTTAATCATTATAATGACCCTTTGACAGAGGTACTATTATTATCTCCCCTTTACAGATGAAGAAACTGAGGCTCAGACAGCTTAACTAACTTTCCAGGAGTCCTATAACTCGCAGCTAATGGGATCAGGATTGAACCCCAGATGGCCAATCTCTAGTGCAAGTGTATCAAAGCGTCTAGTGGATGGGAAATACAGCTTCGTTCACTGTTTTTGTCTTGAATTCTCTTGACTCTGCACTGGTCTGTTTCTTCCACTACTCTCACTGTTCATCTCCTGATCCTTTGCCCCTTCTGTTTTCTTCTCCTCAAAAAAAGATGCCTCCCAGGTGCCGCCCTTGTTCTCCTCTTGAGAAGTGGAGAAATTTCGACTGTCGCCCAATGGTTTGTCTTCCAAGTCCACGTCTGTATATTCAGACACTCATTTCCACCTGCTCAGTGGACATTTCCACGGGGCCATCTTGCTGAAACCCAAGGGCCAGTATTTCCCAGACCAAATACATCACCTTTCTGCTTATGCTCTGGTTCTTCTTTCCTTGTTTCCCTTTTCTGATAATACTACCTCCCAAACTTCCCATCCCTTACACTCAAAACCTTGGAGAAGGTTTTGATTCCTGCTTTCTTCCTTGCTTCCAATTTTTAAATAAGTAAAAAATCCTGCCGTTTTGAGTATGCTGCCTTCACATAGTGCGGTTGCTCGTGACATCTCTCCTGGGAAGTGCTCTCCTAACTGACCATCCTGCCTCAGTCTTCTTCCTCTCCCATCTAACAAATACTCCTTGTAGAGTACGGCACCCACAAGCTGTATGTGAGGGAAGACTGCAAATGCTGATGAGGGACACAAAAGAGACTCCATAAATGGAAAGGCCAAGAATATAAATTATTATAAAACTGCCAATTCTCCCTAAATTAATCTATAAATTTAGTGGGGTCCCAATAAAAATGCCAACAGGGCTTTTTAAATATTTTTCTCTAATCAGACCAGCTAATTTGAGACTCTAATGGAAAAATAAATATACTAGAATATCCAGGAAAACTCTGAAAAGGATATGAAAAGGGAGAACTAACTCTAACTGATATTAAATTTATAACAAACTGATAGTCATTAATGTAGTTAATCATTGTGTATGAATAAACAAGCAGAACAATAGACAGAATAGAATCAGAAATTGATACCAATACTTAATGAAGATTTAGTATTTGATAGACCTTGCCAATCTATATCAGTGGGGAAAAATTTTGCAATTCAATACATGGTGTCGGGACAATTGAGGAGCCATCTGGAAAATATTAATAAAAAGTTATATTTCTCCTAACTCTTTATAGCAAAGTCAGTGCCAGATGGACTATCAACATGAAAATTAAACTATTGAGGTTCTAGGAAAAAAAATGTAAAAAAAAAATGTAATGATTTTAGAGTAGAGAAGGCCTTTCTAAGCATGATAAAAATCAAGCATTTCTGCATGACAGGAAATGCTATGAATAAAGTCAAAAGACAAATCCTAAAAAAGGAAAAAATATTTATAACAAACATGTCAGATGAAGAGTTAAATTTGTTATTCAAAGAACTTTTACGAATCAATAGGAAAAAGATCAACAATCTAATAGAAAAATTGGGAAAGGACATGAACCAATAGCTCACGAAAGGAGATACAAATTGTATTTAGGTATTTGAAAAGATGCCTAGATTCAACACAATAAGCAGTTGTAAGTTAAAATTGCATTTTTCACCTAACAGCCAAAGATTTTTGAAATGTATTTTTGGCCACTTATTTTGATGAGCTTATGCAGTGATTCATATATATTTTTAGGTATGTAAATGAATATAACCTCCAAAAAGGCCAGTTTCAGAATATCTATAAAAATTTAGAATGTGCATACACTTTCACATATCAATTGCATGTCTGGGAATTTCTCCTAGAGTTATATTTAAACTTGTGCCTGAAGAAATATATAAAGATACGCATTGCAACACTGAGTATAATAGTATGTTTTATCATCTTAAAAAAGAAATGAAAACAATCATAAAGCATGGAGCCTGCCATGTTTATTTAATCTCTGCTTAAAACTGCCCAATTGTTTCCCATCAGCTATGGAAATTTTTGTAATCTGGCCCGACCTACTCTGTCTCTCTTGTGTCTTGCTTCCCTCTGTACACTTGGGGCAAATGCCCACATTGGCTGCCTGGCACGTTCCTGTCTCCGTAACTCTCTTTGTGCCAGTCCTGCTGCCTGACTTGCAGCCTCTCCCTGCTTCCTCATCTATGTGAATCCTAACCTGACTCACAGGCTATCTCTTTCTGAAAACACCCTTGAACACCCCACAATTCCCCATCCACAGGTGAAACTCTCCACCTCCTCTGACTTTTGACATCACTCTCACCATAGCAATTTGGGGTAGTCTCTTGAACAACAGCGATATTTTCAAACTATTCCTTTGATGCAAACTGTTTTGATATAACCTACATATGACATCATTAACTTACATTTTCTTCCAAGAATAAAAATATCTTCATTTTTTTTCCTGATTATGTAAGTAATATGCACATACTTTAAAAAGTGGAAAATCTTAGGACTCACTCCCATATGTGTGCGTGTGTGTGATATGTGTGTAGTAGAATAAAGGAAAACATTAATTTCCTAATATAGATTTCTGTGTCAAAGAAGACACATATTTAAAATTTTGACAAATGTTCCCAAACTGATCTCTGGAAAGATTAATAATTCATTCAACAGTATTAATTAAGAACATTGTATGTGCCAAGAACCATGTGCTAAGTACTCAGGACACAATGGAGAACGACACCAGGTATGGTCTGTGCCTTGTGGAGTCTGGTGTGTTACTGAGGAAAGATATGTAGCACTTTTGGAAAGTACAGTAGAGAGGATTTGACCTAGCTGAGAGTTCAAGGATGACTTCCTGGAGGAAGTGACAGTTCAGGTAAGGAACAAAGGTTAAACAGGAGTTACCTAGCCTAACGAGGGGATTGGCCATAGCCTATGGGAATGAGGGTGCACAGTGAAGATGGCTCCGTGGGTGGAATGAAGACGAGGAGGGCAAGGTGGGGCAAGGTGGGCGGAGCCAGGAGCAGGGAGCATACCATGGGTGCATTTGTAGGTCTTGTTAAGGATTTTGTTGCTTTTCTAATAGCAGAGAGAGGTGTAAGCAGGGTTGGGGATCATATTTGTGTTTCAAAATGGTAAATTTGAACAGAGAGAATTGATGAATAGAGGCAAGAATGAAGACAGGTTGACAAGGTAGGAAGCTATTGCCATAGTCCAAGGGACAGATGATAATGGCCCAAACTGGGCTGGACTACAGACCACAGTACATAGTTTGGACCAGGATGGTCAGGCAGAAATACAGGAGAGCGGAAGAGTTTATGATTTTATCAATTTATACCACTATCAAAAGTGGATATCATTGATCTTTTTTGCCTTTATCAATCCAAAGTGAGCGTGTGTGTAATATGTATTATGTAACACATAGCATATATACATATAAAATTTATAGTATGTATTATGTATATAAAAGATTTCCTTTCTTTGATAATTATTGAAGTTGAACATCTTCATATTTCATTGACTATTTTCATTTCTACTTATTTCTTCTTTTGAATTATCTGTACATATCCTTTGTCTATTTTCTTATTGGGGTTTATATTCTTTTTCTGTTCTGGGATGCAGTCCAGGATCTCATATTACATTTAGTTACCAGATCTCCGTTGTCTCCAATGATGGATGATGGTTTCTCAGGTGTATATCTTTTTATTAATGATTTGAATAAACTATTGTTATATTGACACAGTGCAGAGCTTGGTAAGAATCCAAGTGTAAAATCAAAGCAATCCTAAACCAATTTAAAATTAAAAAAAGATGACAGTTTATGACATATGTTGCAAATACTTTTTCCAGTTTGTCTTTTTGTTTGAAGTTTGTGTGTTTGTGTGTGTGTGTGTGTGTGCGTGTGTGTGTGTGTGTGTGTGTGTGTGTTTATCACGTCAAATCGATCTTTACTATTTCTGGCTTTGGTATAATGCTCAAAAGTCCTCCCCAGTTCAAGGTTATACTGAGTTATCCTCTATTACTTTTACAACCATACATTTTCAGGTTATATCAAATAAGATGCAAGACAGACATCCTTACACTGTTCCTCATTCTCTCCACCCCCAGCTTTACCAGATGGGGCAATTAAATGCAGTGCTGAGGTGGCACTTAGGATATAAAAACAGCAATGTCAAATGTCTCATCTGTTCTGAATGGCTTTGAGTGCAAAGGACCTAACCTGGGTCCTGACCAAGTTCTTCCCTGCACCAATGCTATTATTTAATTATCTTACGACTCCTACCAAATCATAAGTTCCTGGAAAGCAGGAACCCCTCATCTATTTATGTTGTGCAATACTTGTGTGGCTGGGCCCTTTTAATAGCCTCTGCCAACATAACATGTCAATGCATCATTCCCACGAAAAAAGCCCACACTCTCAACACATTGATGGAAGTGTAGATTTCCTCCAGCAAGACAATCAAATATCTACATGGGGCAGTATTTTTTTCCATTTTCTCCTTTCTTCTTCTCTACAACTTCTCTCCCATGAGAGTAAAACTCTATTCAGAAAAGTAACACCCCACCTCATTTCTACCACCAAAAAAGCCTGATAAGGACCACATATTTTTCTTTAAACGTCCCTAAGGGTTTCAGTTCATCATGCTGTTTTTCTTAGGAGACTTTGAACATGGCAGAGAGTCAGTAAATACTTGTGGGAATCAGTGAATTGGGTGGCAACCCTGCCCTGCTACTTAACTATGCAGCGACTTAGCTGGATTCTAGAATGTAAAAAAGACTGTCTCTTTTTCTAATTCCTTCTTGCTTTCCTTTTATGGAGAGAATTAGGACTCTTGGAATCCTACCACCATTTTATGGGCTATCATATCAAGTTGGTCATAATAAGGATCCATCTTAAATTCACATCAAAGTGCTTAGTTACTGAAGCAGCATTTTCTTAAGTGGTCCCTTAGCACAGACCCAGAGGACAATGTTATTGCAAAGTGAGCAGATGGTCTGGGTGAACTAGAAATATGGAGTTCATCCTTCTATCCTGGGTGGTCAAACAGATCCAAATCCATTTCGGATAAAGCTTCAGGCTAGAGGCCAACAGCCCCCAGATGGGAAGTTTATCTCTTCCCTGAGGAGTGGGAAGAAGAAAGGAGTTGAGACACTAGTACAACATTGGGCAAAGCAGATGTGAACAATTTTGGTCCCAAGGAGCAAATCATCTGCACACAGGTGAGCAAGCCAGATTAGAGGGTCTTGGGCGGGCGGCCACTTAGCTTTAGCTGACCCGATGTCTGGATTTCAAAAGGAGCCATAGGACATCTGAATCTCAACTGAGCACCAGGGAACAAGATGGAAATCAAGTTCAAGCTATTAGAGTACTGATGTCCTGGCACCTACTTCAGGCCTATCTGTGAATAAAGTCATTTTCCCTCTTTTTCTCTCCTCGTTCATTTCCTAATGACCCACTCTGCTTCCTGGGTCCTTTTCAAGCTCAATTGACCTGTAACAAGTTCACCTTAAGTGAGCCTATCTCTTGTCCTGAGTGCCTCAGGTCCTGAAGTGACCTGAGGCAAATCACGTTCTCTTTCTTAGCCTCATTCTAAAACAATAAGGAAAATACTGAGAGATAATGTGGGCAGAGCAACCAGCACAGTGCTGGGTACCTACAAATACTCCTGGTATTTGTGTTAAGAGAAGACAATTTTCCAGCTGTCAAGATACCCGAAACTTCCTCTTCCTTTTGGGCCATTGGAGGGAAGATTCCTCAAGCAATAAGGACAATGAGAGGCAAGCTCCTTCCTGCTTCCTTGCCACAGCAATGTTTTCAGCATTTACATTTCTTGTACATTTTGAAAGCCGGGATGATGGTTCCCTGGTATCTCTGCAAGTGCCACAACCTGTGAGTTACCGCTTCCACTGACCTCTCTGCAGGGTAGGACAATGCGTTGGCAACAGCTGCGGGAAACGCAGTAAAGAGCCGGCAGAATCCAGGCTGCAGCTGGGTTAATGATGCTGTGGCGCTGGGGTGGCTGTCTTGAGGACTATAAAAAGAGAAAGAAAGAAAGGAAAACAAGAAAAAAAATCCCAAAGCCCCAAACAAAGGCAGATGTTTTGACTTAGGAAAAGAGCATAAAGAGATATCACTTCAGAAATTTGTTATCCTAATAGCAAATTGATACTAAATTGGACTACAATAAATGGAAAAGCATTTTATATTTGTAGAAATACTAACCTGAAAAGGAAATGAAAATTTAGACCTCTTTGTTTCTCCATTCCCCCTTTTGTTTCTTCATTTTCTTCTCTCCTCCTCCAATACAAAGACTCCCCTCATATCTATTCCCGGGGCTCCAGGGGGCTGTCACAGGAATATGATGGATGTAAATATGTGTAAATAGCAATCTTGGAATTTCCACCTCTCAGCTGTTGCTGGCATGTGGACCTGAATCTGATGGTGGCAGAAACCTCAGTTAATTTACATGCGAGTTTAGCATTTTCATGGTGGCTAATGATGTAAGGAGAGAATGATTATCACCCATGTTTGCAGAATACTGGAGCCCTAGACTGGGATGCATGAGACATAGGCTATAGTTCTGAATTGGCCCCTCATTGAGGTATGACTTTGGGGAAATAACTCAACTTCTTGAGG
>CAUYSK010074738.1:0-26341 GCA_963575035.1 Avahi laniger | reverse complement strand
CAATATCACCTTGATACCAAAGCCAGGAAAGGAGACAACAAAAAAAGAAAACTACAGACCAATATCCCTTATGAACATAGATGCAAAAATCCTCAACAAAATTTTAGCAAATAGAATTCAGCAGCACATCAAAAAAATAATTCACTATGACCAGGTGGGCTTTATTCCAGGGATGCAAGGCTGGTTTAACATACGCAAATCTATAAATGCAATTAGCCACATAAATAAAAGCAAGAACAAAGACCATATGATTCTTTCGATAGATGCAGAAAAAGCATTTGACAAAGTCCAACACACCTTTATGATAAAAACTCTTGTCAAAATAGGCATTGATGGCTCATTTCTTAAAACTATCAAATCCATCTACGACAAACTCACTGCCAATATCATATTGAATTGGGGAAAAATTGAAACCATTCCCACTTAGAACCGGAACCAGACAAGGCTGCCCTCTATCTCCACTTCTATTCAACATAGTATCATTGGTATTTTGATGGAAATTGCATTGAATCTGCAGATTGCTTTAGGTAGTATGGACATTTTGACAATATTGATTCTTCTAATCCATGAGCATGGAATATTTTTCCATCTTTCGCCGATATTTTATAGTTTTCATTATAGAAATATTTCACTTCTTTGACTGTTTTTGTGTAGGTATTTTATTTTATTTGTAGCTATTGTAAATGAGACTATATTCTTAGTTTCTTTTTTAGATTGTTTACTCTTGACATATAGAAATACTACTGATTTTTTTATGTTGATTTTGCATCCTGTAACTCTACTGAATTTCTTTACCCGTTCTAATAATTTTTTTGTGGTATTTTTAGGTTTATCTAGATGTGAGATCATGTTATCTGCAAACAAGGATAATTTGACTTTTTCCTTTCCATTTTGTGTGCCCTTTATTTCTTTCTCTTGTTTGATTGCTCTAACTGGAGCTTCCAGTACTGTGTTGAATAACAGTGGTGAGAGTGGGCATCCTTGTTTTGTTCTAGATCTTAGAGGAAAGGCTCTCAATTGTTTCCTGTTCAGTATGATACTAGCTATGGATCTGTCAAATATGGTTTTTACCATGTTGAGATATGTTCCTTTTATACCCAGATTTTTGAGAGTTTTTATCATAAAGGAATGTTGAATTTTATCAAATGCTTTTTTGTATCAATTGATGTAAGCATATGGTTTTTGTCCTTCGTTCTGGTGATATCATATATCCCATTGATATATATGCATATGTTGAATCATCCTTGCACTCCTGGGATTAATCTCAGTTCATCATGATGAATAATCTTTTTAATATGTTGTTGAATTCAGTTAGCTATTATTTTGTTGAGGATTTTTACATCTATCCTCATCGGAGATATTGGCCACAGTTTTCTTTTTATGTTGTGTTTTTGTCTGGTTTTGGTATCAGGTTATCAGGGTTTTACTGGCCTCATAGAATGAGTTTGAAAGTATTCCCTCCTACTCAATTTTTTGGAATAGTTTAAGTAGCATTGGTGTTAGTTCTTTGAATCCTTGATAGAATTGAGCAGTAAAACTTTCAGGTCCCGCAATTATCGTTGATGGGAGACTTTTTATTATAACTATTTCTGTGTCATTACTTGTTATTGGTTTATTTGTGTTTTGGATTTCTTCCTGTTTCAATCTTGGTGGGTTGTATATATTTAGGGATGTATCCATTTATTCAAAGGTTTCCAATTTATTGGCATATGGTTTCTCATAGTAGTCTCTAATGATCCATTGAATGTCTGCAGTATCAGTTGTAATGTTTCCTTTTTCATCTTTGATTTTTTTGGGAGTCTTGTCTTTTTTTCTAAATTAGTCTAGCTAAAGGTTTGTAAACTTTGTTTATCTTTTCAAAAAACTAACTTTTTGTTCCCTTGAACTTTTGTATTTTTTCTTTTTTATTTTTTCACTTTCTATGTACCTGAATACTATTTTTTTAAAATTTTAGTTTCCAGTTCATTTATTTCTGCTCTGATCTGTCTTATGTCTTCCACTCATTTGGGGTTTGGTTTGCTCTTATTTTTCTAGTTCCTTAAGATGCATCATTAGGTTTTCTATTGGAAGCTTTTACACTTTGTTGATGTAGGCACTCACTGCTACAAACTGTCCTCTTATTACTGACTTTATTATATCTCATAGGCGTTGGTATGTTGTGTTTTAATTTTCATTTGTTTTGAGAAATTTTTAAATTTCCTTCTTAATGTCTTCATTGACCCACTGGTCATTCAGGAGCATATTGTTTAATTTTCACGTGCTTATATATTTTCCAATGTTCCTGTTGTTACTGATTTCTAATTTTATTGCATTATGCTCAGAGAAAATACTGGGTATGATTTTAACCTTTTGAATGTTTTAAGAATTGTTTTATGGCCTAACATATGGACTGTCTTTGAGAATGATCTGTGGGCTGAGGAGAACTTATATTCTGCAGCTGTTGGACAAAATATTCTGTAAATATCTATTAGGTCCATTTGGTGTATAGTGTAGATTAAGTCCAATGTTTCTTTGTTGATTTTTTGTCTGGATGATCTGTCCAGTGCTGAAACTGGAGAGTTGAGGTATCCAGTGATTATTTTATTGAAGTCTATTTCTCTCTTTAGTTTTGATAATATTTGCTTTATATATCTGGGTGCTGCAGTATTGGGTGCATATATATTTAGAATTTTTATTAATATATATTTTTGCTGAATTGACCCTTTCATCATTATGCTATATAATGATCTTCTTTGCCTCTTTTAATAAGTTTTTGTCTTGAAATCCATTTTATCTGATAGAAGTATAGTATTCCTTCTCTCTTTTGATTTCCATTTTCATGGAATATCTTTCTCCCCCTTATTTTCAGTCTATGTGTATCTTTATAGTTGAAGTGTGTTTCTCGCAGACAACATAGAGTTGGCTCTTGTGTTTTTGTCCATTCAGCCATTCTGTGTCTTTTGATTGAAGAGTTTAGTCCACTCACATTCAATGTTATGATTGATAGATAAGGAATTAATCAGTGCCATGTTGTTGTTTGATGTCTGGTTGTTTTATGGTCCTCTCTTTCTTTCTTCTTTCTTTACTGTCTTCCTTTATTAAAAGTTATTTTCTCTGGTAGTGTGTTTTAATTTCTTATTTTTATTTTTTGTGAATCTGTTATAGGTTTGTTGATTTGTGCTTTCCCTGAGACTTGCAAAAAACAGTTTATAAGTAATTATTTTAAAGATATGACAACTCTGCTTACAAACAAACAAACAAAAAGCAAAGATAAATCTAATAAAAATTCTACTTTCAACTCCATCCCCCTGGCTTTTTAACTTTTTGTTATTTCTGTTCATATCTTTTTATACTATCTCTCTCTCAAAAAGTTGTGGTTATTTTTGATAGGTTTGTCTTTTAGTCTTACTATTCAGAATATAAATGACTTACATACCATAATTATAACAATAGAGTATTTTCGATTTGTGTACTTACTATTACTAGTGAGTTATATACCTTCAGATAATTTTTATTGTTCATAAAAGTTCTTTTCTTTCAGTTTGAAGAACTCCTTTTAGCATTTCCTATAAGACAGGTCTGGTATGGATAAAATTCCTCAGTTTTTGTTTGTTTGGGAAAGTCTTTATTTATCTTTTGTGTTTGAAGGACATCTTTGCAGGACATAATATTCTAGGGTTAAGGTTTATTTTTTTCCTACAGCACTTTGAATATGCCATACCATTCTCTCCTGATCTATAGTTTCCACTGAGAAGTCTGCTGCCAGATGTATTGATCCTCCTTTATATGTTTTTATTTTTTTCTTTTTTCTTGCTTCCCTTGGGATCTTTTCTTTATCTGTGACTTTTGAGAGCAGGATTATTGCATGTCTTTAGGTAATTTTATTTGGGTTAGATGTGCTTGGTGTTCTATGCCTTTCTTGTACCTGAATATTGATATCTTTCTTTAGTTTTAGAAAGTTCTCTGTTATTATTTCTTTGAAAAAAATTTTCTACCCCAAACTGCATCCTTTGTGGCCTGACTGCCTTACAAATTTCTTCCTGGTTCCAAGCCACTTTTTGTCAGCCAGTGATGGGACTAGCTGGACTCAGTTTCAAGCTTGCTGGTCTAAAATCTCTCTCTGTGGGCACTGGCTGAATTTTGCCGTGTGTTGTGTTTCTCTGTGACAGGGCAGCCCTGAGTTACAATGCAGTGTCCCACAATCACTTCACTCTCCCTCCCCTGGGCAAACAGATTTTCTCTCCACTCAGTATGCTGGCCTGGCACTGGGAGAGGATGGGAGAGGGGTAGAGAAGCAATACAAGATTGTCTTTCCTGACAGATTCATTGTCTCTTTCCTTGGTAATAATGTTAAAATCAAGTATTATGATTGCTCACCTGATTTTTGGTTCTTCTGAAGGTGCTTCCTTATGTGGATAGTTGCTGAATGTAGTGTTCTTGACTAGGGATGATTGATCACTGCAGAATTCTATTTGGCCATCTTGCTCTGCCTCCTTCTCCCAGAGATACTTTGAGACTGTAAACATTCCATTCTTTCTCAAACTTTCACCCATGGTTTTAGCTTTCCTTGATGATTTACAAACTCCAATATTTTCTCTAAATTTATTACTTGGCATTCTACAACAAGGAAAAGCTTCCTTTATATCTGTCTGTATCTATCTATTCATCTATTTATCATTTATCTATTTCATCTACCCATATATGTGAATGGCTATTTCCTTCAACTAGCATAACCCATTACTATAAAAGAATTACTATAAATGAATGTGATTTAAAAAAATTAATGTTACTAATAATTTTAAAAAAAACAAGCATATTTCTATTCCTTGCTAAAATGAAGAAAATAGAAATAACAATATAAAGGCTATATCTACAAACCACCCAAAATTGCATACATTTTTTTTTTGAGACCACATTAAGCCTTTATCAATTACCTATGCTTTAATCGAGATTGATAGCCAGTGTATATCAAGGCTCTGAGGGACAAGGACCAAAAGACAGGGTTAGAGGTGGTTGTAAACTGGTGCTCCACTCATGAGAACCAGATTCAAGTAGATTGCCATGTAGAAACGGGGCAGTGTCATTCGACTGGTAATTAGAGAGAGAAATATATCAGACACACTTAGTATAAAGTCTTAAGAGCAAGATAACAGGACTTCTAACTTTTGCCTAGGAGTAACTTTGAAATGAAATCTTTCAAAAGAACCTTGCAGTATATTACACTATAAAATCTGTTTTTCGTTTCTAAATCCTATCTGAGGAGAAATAAATTTTGTAAGATTTTTTGCTAATAGTCCCCATCCTCCCCTCCTTCCTGCTCTTTCTGCTCCTCCTCTTCATTCTCCTTCTTCTTCTCCTAATAATATGTGTGAGGTACTTCCCTCGTGTTAACTACATTACACGTATAGAATTTAAATTTCACAGTGATCTCCATTTTAAAGTTGAGACTCGGATTGAATTCTACTTCTTCAGTATCCATAAAATAAATCTAACTGCCTTTATATTTCTGCTAAATTCCAGGCAGCCTTGGAGCTCAATTGTCAGTTGATTGCAATTTCATTTTTAATTGTTCCCACAGGTTTTTCTTGAAAAGAAGCATAATTAATTTGTGTGAATTATTTTCACATGGACACATTGATTTTGTGTTACTACAGATGACTTTTTTCTACTGCCATGACATTCTTAACTACTTAAATATTTATCCAGTGCAATAACAATAATTATAAAATGTAATTCAGCAGCTGTTAGTACACATATTTTTGTTGCTGACGAATTCAATTAGAAGCAATGCTAGCTAAACCAGTGAAAAAGCAGGTAACTCTGAAAAGGTCAATTCTGAGTTATTGTTGCCCATAATCATTTCCCAAGCCATTAAGCCTATAAAATCCAATTGAAACTGAAAGCCATATAAGTAAATTATAGAAAATCTACCCAGGTGGGTGGTAAAAATTCCATACATGTGAGTAAGACGCTTGTCTACAGAAATTACTTCAACTGGATTATCCATAATAGTATCACTCTAGTGAATGTTATATGGTCATTAGCTTTCACAGACCCCGTATCTCAAAGACATTTTAATTACTCAACTCCAAACAATCCAGTGAGATGCAGTGCTAACTGAAGCAGCTTCTGAATGTCCCATGAAGAGAGATAGCAAGTTTCTTGAATTTTAAGGGGACAAAAAAAGCACAAATATAGATATAATTATGCACTTAATCCCATCAAATATCTTCTATTGCAATAGAGATCGATGCCAAAATAAGTCCACATCATAAAGTTCTGATTGATAATGAAAAATATATATTTATTCTAAATGAAATTTTTTCTCTCCTTTTCTTGTTCTATTCTTACTTTGCATCTCATTTCTCATTGGTAAAGCCAGCTTCCTCTTGTCATTTATGATTTTTTGAGGCTATGACTTTTTATTAAAGCAAAATATACTGAAACTGTGAATAAAATATAATGTTGTAATGCAATACATTATTTCTAGAGTGAATAAAATTTTCTTATTATCCTCCTTATTTGTTATGAAACAATGGGGTCTAAATACAGCAATAACTCTCAAAGTCAAAATTCACAGAGAGTATTTTATGGCTGTTGGATTTTGTATATGCAATTAACAGTCCGCATAATAAAATGTGAACAATGAATGTAGCATTGCTTCTTGGAAGACAATGGAGAAATAGAAATAACACGGGCTTTGCAAACTTAAGCACCTAAATTGAAATTGCAGCTTTGGCAAATTACTTAGCCTCATTAAGTCTTAGTTTCTTCATTTGTGAAGTAAGAACATTCTTTTCCTACTTTAAAAGGACATTTCATAATGATAAAAGGATCAATATATTATGAAAATATAGAAATCATAAATGCATTCACCTAACAACAGAGCCCCAAATATACAGAAAACAAAAACTGACAAAATTGAAGGGAAAATAAATCAGTCAATAATAATATTTCAAGATGTTAATATGCTTTCAATCACTTATTTAAAAAACTGGGAAGAAAATCAACATGGATATTGAAGACCTGAATAACATAATAAACCAACTAGTCTAACAAATATCTATAGAAATACTTCATCTAATAATAGCTGAAGAGAGACAGGTTAATAGTTTCTATGCATAAAGTGTATCACATAAATAGCAAAGAGCAGTCTCTAGGTATTGGACTGTGATCTGTGTGTGAGAAGGACATTTAAAATAGAATGGAAACAAATTAGTTTCCAACTGGGATTTTGTAATTATGGTCTCTGTAGAAAAGTATAAGGATACATGATTTCCTCAAAAAAGCTTCTTGCTTCAATATCTCAATGGTGCAGAACCATGAAGTGTGAGCCAGAAAGTGTCAAAACTTGAGCTTGGATAGATGAGTAAAGTCTTATTTTATAAACCTTTGGCTTGTATCTCCAAATGCCTAGCAAAGTATCTCATTGGATGATACACCTGCAATAATTATGTATTGTTTTTTGATTGATGTCAATGAATTTCCTTATATTGTATTCATGAGTGAATTGTTATGTAACATTGAGCAAAGGACTCTAGTCTTTTAACCTATCATTTTTCCAGTTGGCAACTCAAAATGGATGATAGAAGAGCTGACATGTGAAGATTTATTCATTTAGAAACTCTGAAAACCTTGGAAATAACTCTAATCTAGGGAATAAAATAAATAACATGTGATCAGAATTATACATTTATCCTTTCAATGCTATTAAAAAGAAAGGTACGAAATCTAACTTTCGAGAGCTGTACTCAAAAGACAAAAACAAACACACAAAAAAACTGCGAGGTGACTATGCAGGTTGGCCAAGAATGTCAAATTCTGGAATATCGAAATGTAAACCAAAATATAAAATGGGTGGCAGAAATTTACAATATAAAAAGTTGTATATGTCGTTCACTGGAATAGCACTTTATAAAACAATTCTGAAGTTGCTATCAACATACCTACATCTGTTTTTGTTAAGAATGCAATGAAGTGTTTCATCCATGTGTAGCATTTTTAGGGTTTATTACAGTTGTAATAATAGCAGTCAAATACTTGTTTGTGGTGAACATTTTGTTCAGCTATTATATTTTATCTGAAATAGGTGGAGGATCTTCTGCCAATTATTTCAGCTTTACCTCCAAAGCTAATTGGTAGACATTTTTAAGATGCATCCTTGTTTCTTGCTCCCTGGGTGGTGTTCATTATAGAGAAGAAAGGGTCTATATATATGGTCTTTAGGATTTTTAAAAAATTTTAAAAATATTTAAAAATATTTAAATCAGGATTGATTATTAAATTTATAAATGGAATATTCATTTAATTGTCTTTACATTCTTAATATAAATTTAATTTGTCCTTTAGTTTCTGTGATAATTGTCTTTCTCCAGAACCAAAACAGTAAAGTGCTCTAACTAGAGTTTGAGGACCTGATGTCTTCCAGACCTCAACTGTGACTTTGCAGAAGTCACTGAAAAACTTCTGTATGTTTTTATTATTTTATCAAATGGTAACAAAAAAGACTTGTTTTAGGTAGACTGACAATATTATGTGGTAGAAATAATACTGGCTTTGAATTCATATAACTAAAGTTCAAATGATGATTTTGCTACTTTTTATTTCCTGTGTTTAGATAAAGTACTTTAGGTCAGTGAACTTCAACATCTCTGATAACATACTGATAATCGTTGCACAGGATTGTCGAGAGTTAAAGAAATTTGTTCTGTAATGGATATGCTTTTCTAGCAGATATTTTATTTATCTAGTCATGATCTTGAAAATTGTATGGATTGTTTCCAGGTAATAATTTCACCACACCGCTCATTGATTTCAGTGTGTTCGTGGGGTTGTATGTTCTCTATCATCCCTTCCTTTGGATTTCAGCCTGTAAGCAGCTTTCCCAATACCTGGAAAACAATACCTATGCAAGCAGTTTGGCCCTTGGAAATCTTTCCATCAAGAAAACAGTTGACATTTTCCTTTTTTCTGTATTTAACACTTGCCCTGAATACTGAACACTGTAGTGCTGTTATGACAGTTCTAAAAACCTTACAGTGAGCAATTATCATGTGTCAATAACACTGTCAGACATGGGAGATGAAGTGGAGTAAAACCTGGTATTGTCCAGTAGTAGCCCAGTCCATTATACTTCTCTTTCACAGTCTGGTAGAGAAGATAGACATTAATAAAACTTAAAAAGAAAATCATCTCACACAAAGTGTAAAGTTGCAACTGTGATAGTGCTCAAAGGAGAAGTGGAAAACATGACTTTTTTATATCTGCTTTGACCATCTTTTTACAATGTTTATTTCTTGTCTTCTTTTTGCCCTCCCTTTATCTCTCTTTTCATCTAGTGATTACAGTTTCATTTCAGTTTGGTCATATATTTGATGATTCCTTTCATATTCTATTAGATATTTATCTTTATAGTTCCCCAAAATTCTTACATAAATTTCCATTTTCATACCTCTTCCAATGTTTAACCATTTTGAATAGATAAATACATATTAAAAATAATTGGTTAGGGAAATTCTCACATATGTCCACACTTTTTAAAAATAGTTATTATCCACAGGTTACCTGTCCATATCCATGTTTATAATTGAAAACGAAGAGTTTAATGTGATAAAAATTAATTGGCTAGAAACAAGTGACCTTTGGGAACATACATAGGCCAAAACACCTGTCATTGGCAAAACACAATAGAAAGTACTCCATGAATGCTTATTCCCATTGTTTCTCTGTCCT
Source organism: Avahi laniger (assembly GCA_963575035.1). Taxonomy (NCBI): domain Eukaryota; kingdom Metazoa; phylum Chordata; class Mammalia; order Primates; family Indriidae; genus Avahi; species Avahi laniger. The sequence continues at coordinate 16,630 of CAUYSK010074738.1, read as the reverse complement.
TCCCTCCAACTTGGAAACTAATTAGTGATGAAATACAATTAGATATTAGGAGGTGATTGCAAGATATGAAAAATGCCTCTATAAACCCAAATTAATGTTTTAATAAGAGCACTGAAAGATTCTGAAAGGCTTTTTAAACTCATAATCATAAATGACTATTCTGAATGCCCAAATCTCCAGAGTTTGGCATGCTACAATGGTGTATTTTTTTGAGAAATAAGGGCATACCTCTTTTTATAAAAATCAAAACCACAAATATTATCTAAACCAGCCTCGTGTTGGGAATTTATCAGCAGAGAAGGCAGTATGCTTTGATGCTAGTCTATTCTTTATTGTACCTCGAGTTGCTAAATAATATAAAGGAATCCATGAAAACCAATTTAAGAAACCTATGCATTAGACATCTAAAAGTGAAAAATGAATTAGACTAAGTTCTTTTGTTTATTTGTTTTTTTAAATTCCAAGTTCCAAAATGCCAGAAAGTACCAGTTTCTTGATATCTCTTTAGATAGGTTAATGACTTAAGTACCAAGAAATAGAAAATTGGATAGAAATTATCTAAATTCAATTTAACTAACCAATGTTTTATAATTAAATGCTTTTCCAATGATCAGAGTTTCAGATTTTATTAATAGTATGTGAAATAAACATTAACAGCTTAGAATATAGTGAAGGATCTGGTAAATTTTCCAGTCCAAGAAAAATAATCTAATGTGTGTGATCATTTTCTAAAAATAATTGCCTTCTGTAGTTATAAGGCCATGGTGGAGGGATTGTGGAAAATTATTTTTTTTCAAAGCAATGACTTATTTATTTACTTATTTTTTTAAAATAAACAACTCTGTAGAATTTGCAGACTTTGTAGTATATTCTGTGTCCTAACCAGATGAAATATTTGGTATTGGTTACTTATACATAATTACTTTAGGATGTAATTTTCCTGAAGACATATATAATAATTCTGGAATGTGAAAAACATTGTCAGGGCTATGTTAGTTTCAGTGCAGAAGTTTCACAGAGTTCCCTGTGGTCTCCCTGTAACCATGAGGATCTAAATGAGATTTTTCTTAAAACCTCATTTTTTAGTCCATTGATTTCCTGAAATTTCCATATTTACATGCATTTGTGTGGAAAGTGTAGAAGTGGAGACAGACTTAATGGTCACCTCTGGCTCAGAAATCCAGCCACCTCTAACGGAGTTTAGCATATGAACTGTCCCAGAGTCCCGTGCAGGCCCACCCCGTGCACCCACTGAGCCAGGTGTGGAATTCATCCACACCTCAGTGAGTTTTCCCCTCCCTCATTTTCCACCAAAAAAGAAAAAAAAAAAAATTCACACAAGCAGCCATTACTGAATATCTAAGAGGCAAATGGGGAACTATATGAACATTTTAGAGTAATTGCAGACATCTTGTTTCTGTATATATTTTGAGAAAATTACTCTGTAAATATGTTAATTGTGAAATAATTCAAAGTACATATTCAGCCTCTTTGTCCCCAGGTCACAGTATTTGGGGACACATGCATCACACTTTCTTTTCCGATTTCTAACTTGGGTGAATGTGAGCAAGTAGGCTTTTTTCCTAACTTTGATTTCTCAACTTAAAGTGAGGATAATAATATCAATCCATTAACTTGTTTGAAACATCAAAGGGATAGCATATTTCCAGTTCCAAGCAAAGGGTTTAAGACTTCAAAGGTCCTCATTGTCAAGGAAATTGCATTAATTCAATTTTCTGTGGCATTAGATAATTGATCTTCTCAAAGCAATTTTTCATTAAATGGCCTTAAATCCCCTATGTATGCTTTGTTATTAGATAACAGGTTTAATTTGTCAATCAGTAATTGGAGAAAAGAGCAAAAGAATGTTATCTAGTCATTTATTATTTTCCATTGACTAATTTGGATTGTTAATTATTATTTATATTATTGGTAGTCAATTTATTCACACGCTTGTTTTCAGCCATACAATTTTTCACCAGAGGGCATGAGCCATTACTTTATTTTGGCCTTTAAAAACAGAAAAAATTACCTCTTCCTAGAAAAGTGTTGGGGAAGTTAAAGACTATAATGTGACTGTCAAGATGGTTGGTATATTTTGGGGCTACATTATATATTAAATTTATTGCTGTTATTACTAATAGTGATTATATAAGCAATTATATTATTTTTATTAAAAAAATATCTGGAAAGAAATTTTGCCTTCTGAAAACCAAAATGAAAAATATCAGAATAACCTTGTTCCATATGTTTTATAAGGCTATCGTACCAGTGGGTAGAATAGGAGAAAGTTGTCAGTAGAGTGCATCTAAAGTGTAGCAAGTCTTTGACAAGGAAGGCTTAGTGTTTTGTGGACAGGACAAAGCAATACTACATGAATGGTAGGAAGGTTAGAAGAATTCCTACTTAATTGAGTAAAAATATTGGCTCAGATTATTGGTTCAGTGTAAGAGGAAGTAAATAATGGCTGACACAGAGACCGACCCTGTTCAATTATTTGAATTAAAATGTTAATTATGTTCTGATCATATTCATGTATGGCACAAAGCTGGAGAAATGCTATTACACTGAATTCTGTAAAATGGAAACATGACCCAAATATAGCTCATTCTAACATTGAAAGGATATATGGACTGGATCATAAAGAATGAGTAAAAGTTTACTAATATCAAGAATTAGGGATCTATAGAGGAAAAGTGAGTTTTAAGGAAGAGGGATCATCAAATAGGATAATGTTCAAAATAGCTATAACATAAGTTCAATCAATGAAAAAAACGGTAATGGTGAGACTATAGCTATAAGGAATAGTCACATTGTCAAGGGTCTTGTATCTAATGCTAAGTAGCTGGATTATCCTATATCTATTAGGGAACCAATGCAAATCATTAAGGGACTAAATGATTAAATTTCTATTATTACTTTTCCAGATTTTTCTCTTATTTATATTTTTAATGTTTAATTCTTAGAAATTTTGAAATCTAAAAGTCAAAACCATCAGGAAATCATTAACTGCAATATTTCTTTATTGTTTCTCATCTCATTTTTCATATAATGACATTGTCTCTTTGCATATGTATATATGTGTATGTAGTGTTTATGATTCTATGCCCTGCATTTTCTTTATATCATAAGCATTTTTAAAATTATTGAAATCTTTTGGAAATTTAATTTTATTGGCCCTGTAATAGTTTCTTCTTTGATTGAATATGATTTAATTATGAATTACTCCAATTTTTTAGATTTTAGAACAATTCAATTATTTTATAAATATCACAATGACTTACTTTTGTGTATTTGTTTGTGTGCATTTCAGATTCTTAGATGAGAATGGGATCTAAGAACAATAACTGTGTCAAAGACTATACAATTTAAATTTTGTGCATTTCTGCCCCAGGCACTTCCACTATTTCTTTACTAAGAAATAGAAAATAAGGAGATAAGGGCACATTTTGGGGTTCCCAACTTCCTGGTAAAAATTTTGGAGCCATCTGAAAAAGAAAGAAAAGGCAAAAAAAAAAATAGTAATTTTGACAAACTTTTAGTGTTTGGACAGACTTCCTGCTAATGAGAGAGGGAGCTGTGGCTTACCCAGGCAGCAATCCACAGGCACTGAGCACTATCAGGACCTATAACTGCTTTCTAAAGAGGATCTTCGTCTTTCTTATCTGTTGGCCTCCAAACTAAATGGCCATCATGATATAGGAATAAAGCCTAGCGTAAAAATTATCAAATAGTTCCAAGTTCCAGTGTCCCATTTATCTTGAAAAGCTGGTAGTTGGGTGCTTTAGAAATGCCAGTTTTAGCCTTGTGTCTCATGCACTGCCCTAGGACAGTAACAGTTACAATCATACAAAGATTATACAATTAACTTTGAATGCACTGGAAATAGAAGGTAGAAACAATTTTTTGAGAAATGTATTTCATATTTGATAGCTACTTGTATTTATTTTTCATTGCAAGGGAACATGCTCAAACTGAGAAAAGTAAAGTTTTTTCCATTAATATTAAGCATGGCATCAACCTGGTATTTACAGCTGGCCTACTTTTGAGTTAGTTAATAATTTTAAGGCATCCCGTCCCCACTAAAAAAAACCAACTTGGAAAAATTTGGCAGATATCATCACATTGACCTACTTTCAAACAGATCTAAACCTCAATCTGACAACTTTCAGTTGTCAGTTGCTGAGTTCCATCATTTATTGAATATACCATTGTAAGCATAGTTTGCTTACTAAAAAATTGTATTTTAGGAAGCATGAATTTTATAAAGCTTGATATTTATAGAACTGATTAAATTATTAATAATTGCTATTTTAAAAATAGAAATATCTTAAAACATAATGTTAAAACTATGTGTGTCTATGTGTGTGTTTTAAACTATGAAACCCATCAGAGAGCTAGATGGTAACTTAAAGTTATTGATTTATTTCTGGAATTATTTTTGAGTTAAAAAATACTGTGTTCTCCACTTACCTACTTATTCTCTTGACTGGTGGGGAATGACCAATTGCATATTTTCATGTGAACACAAACAAAAGAAAATGATGTGAATAATCTACCATCCACATATTTGCTTCATGCAGTTGTCTTTTAAACAAGATAGAAAAATAAAACTGTTACAAACAAAAATATATTTATATTATCTTACATATTTCCCTATGTTGTTCATTTGTCTACATTCTTTATTTCCCCATGTGGATTTGCATTACTGTCTAGTGACCTTTCATTTCAGAGCAAAGGACTCTCCATGTAGTATTTCTCATAGGGTAGTTCTGCTAATGATAAATTCTCAGTTTTCCTTTATTAGTATGATGTGTCACAATAACTGATTTTTGAATGTTCAATCATATGTTTTCATTTCATAACTTCTATATTTCTAAAAATAATATTGCTGGATATGGAATTCTTAGTTGATAGTCTTTTCTTCAGCACTTTGGTGACCTCCATGGTTTCTGATGAGAAGTCAGCTGTTAGTCTTTTGGGGATGACTTGCATGTGATAAGTCCCTTCTCTTTCTGTTTTCCTGACTCTCCCTGTCTTTGACTTCTGATAATTTGACTGTGATGTTTCTAGTTGTGGGTCTTTTTGAGTTCATCCTACCTGGAACTGATTAAGCTTCTTGGATATGCAGATTGTTTCTCACTGAATCTGAGAAAATGTTGGCTATTATTTCTTCAGATATTCTATCTGCCCCTTTTTTTCTTTCCTGTCCTTCAAGGAATTCCATTATATCTATGCTCCTATACTTTATCTGTCCCATAGGTCTCTGGCACTCTGTTCATTTTTCTTCATTCTTTTTCTTTCTGCTCCTCAGACTGGATAAGGTCAATTTACATGCCTTTAAGTCTGCTCAGTCTTTCTTCTGCCAGTTCATATGTTAAGTCTCCCCAGTGAATTTTTCATTTCAATTCATTTACTTTCAATTTAGAATATCTATTTGGCTCATTCTTATAATTTCTCTCTCTTTATTGATATTTTCTATTTGGCATTCTCATTCTTTCTTTAATTATTTAGATATTGTTTCCGTTATCTCTGTGACTATATTTAAGATAGCTAATTTGAAATTTGTATCTAGTAAGCCCAATGCCTGATCTTCTTAACAGATACTTTCTATTGACTACTTTTTTTTCCTGTCTATGGGCCATACATACTCCCTGGTTCCTTAAATATTTTTAAAATATATGTTTTTTGAAAACTGGATATTTAACTTAATATAATGTGTCAACTCTAGAAATCAATTCTCCTTTCTCCCAGGATTTGTTGATGTTGTTTTCTTGTTACTGCAGATTTGTTTAGTAACTTTCCTGTATGAATTCTGTAAAGTCTATATTCCTTGTCATATCAAGCAACTGAAATATCTTCTCATATATCTTACAATAGTCAGCTAATGGTTAGACAGTGATTGCCTTAAATGCTTTGAATTAATAAATCTCCCAGACTTTGCAGAGGGGCTCTGTGTTTATCATGCAGTATGCCTTCAACACTCAGCTAGGAAGTTTACATCTCTACCTTTGCCTTCACTTCCTGCTCCTACAAAGACTCAAAGTCAGCTACAAGTGAGAGATTAGGGACTTCTCAGGTCTTTTCCAGGAATCAGATAGATTCTAGATTCCAGGAATATGTTATATTTTCTCAAAGTCCTCTGTGGACATTTCATTCACTAGTTTTATTTTTTCTTTTGATTTTATTTTTATCAGCCTCTTTCATAATGAGGAATGTCTTATTTATTTTATATCCTAATTCACTATCATAATATTGTCTAATAAATTCCTATTTTATCTTCTGAGAGGATTTTTGATCAATTCAATTAAAAATGATTAGTTATGAACACTCTCCATTTATTAGAATAACTTCCAACATTAGTTAGGTCTTAATACCAGTGTAGGATATCAGAACAATATAAGATTATTTATATATTTCTGAATAATACATTCTAAGAGACATAATCATAATGGAAAAATAATACATGTGTCATGAGTTTCAAATGAAAGAAATGGAAATATCTGAAAACAATGAGGTTTGAACAGAGAGCAAGAAAAGTAGGTGAAAATGAAATGGCAAAATGACTGAGAGCCTTGGGAGTGGAGTGATTATAAAGCAGGGCCCACTTTGTTAATTTATATGCTGCTTTACGGAGTTTCAATGCCAATTTGCTTTACTAATGTTTTCATTACCTAAATCATGTCTAGCTTCTTTTTTTTGTGACATTCTAGAAATAAAATAACATATCAATAACTTACTATACACTAAGTTTTGTGACCAGCTTTCATATATTATCTCTCTTAATTCTAATGGCCATTATCCCCTATATTGAGGCATCCCTGTGAAACTATTTCCCATTTTTATAGATAGAGAAATGGAAGCCCTGTGAGGTTAAGTAATTAGGCCAAAGTCACCCATTTTGTAGTACTTGACTCAATGTTTGATCCAATTGACTCCAGAAGTCACTCTCTTTCCAATACACTTTGGGGTTTTAATATATGCCAATTCTATCTCTGTTAATAAAGTTTCAAATAATACTGTTTGTCACTAAAACACAGCGCCTTCAATTACAGAAACAAATATAAGCTACAATTCCATTCAGAGTGATCTTTCCTTTAATTTTCTTTATACTAGCTACATTTTCCATACGTTGATATGCGAAAGAAATATGAACGAAAATGTAAGATCTTCAAATGAAATTAATTTTAGCAGAGGACATAGCTGATCCCCAGAGCAACTATTCAGTGTATCTGTATACAGTCATTTATTAATATTACCAGTGAAACCAAGGAGGCAACTTTCAGCTTGAGCCTCCCTAATCAGGTAGACATTCGCTGAAAAGAGATTCCTGATGTTTGAGAGGAGAGATATTGACAGTGCCTTTTATATGGGGTACCAGTGCAGAAGCTAATTGATCTTATTTTGGTTTTCTCTTTATTTCTATAGATTTCAGAGGTCAAATTGTTCCTTTTATCCTTATAGAAAATAAATTAAGACTTTCTTCCCTTTCTATGCATGAAAGACTCCGTTTATATAACTTGTGGCCATGAAGAAGAAAATAAAAGCCTTCCTTTTAGATCTGAGAAAATAAATCAATGTATCTTAAAAGTATCTTAACATGCTTTTTAGACTTTTGATATACTGAGATTTACTATTTCTAGAATTGTGGAATAATATTATATTAATAGCTTGTCAATAAAAATCCTTCTATCATTTTTTAATGAAAAAAGAAAAAAATTGACATTCGGGCTATTTTTAAAAGGCATCGTTTGAACTATTTTACTTCACTAAACATAAAAGAAAGATTTAAAAAATAGGCACAAATGTAATAATGAATTTGTCATAGATAGATTTAGATCTGACATTTTATCTTTGAGACTTGTATTCTATATGTTCTTAAAATGTAATCCTAAAAATACAGATGCTATATCTCTTGAAAAAGAACCAATTGTCTTCAAAAAAATCAATTTGAGTTGCACGTATGAAAGTCAGAGAACTCTTGAACTGATCAATTTAATAAAGACTGGAAAGTTGGAATTTAGAACAGACACAGTTTTCAGATCATAGCTTCCGAGAGAGAAAACAAAACATTAAATAACAGACAAGAAGAAATTTAAAGATGACTAGTATAATTTCATAAAATAAAATTTTGAGCACTAATTGATCACTATGTACAATGTATTTTCAAAACAGTTTTGCTTTACCACATTGATGCTCAATAGATGATTATGTCAGTTTTCTAGCTGTATTTAATCATGATCTTTGTGTAATTCATAAAGGCAATTTATTTTTTAAATAATAGTACTGATATTTTAAACTATAAAACACTCCCAAATAAATATTATTTTATTTCCACACACCTGTTGTAAAAGCAGATAATTGAGCAAATGCCTTGTTATTGATATCTCTTAGAAGAAATGTGTTGACACAATTATAATGAAATTGCTGTTATTGCAAATCTATCAGTTTAATGTTACCCTAGTGCTTCCTTGTAGGACTTTATTATCTATTACAGTAAATAACATTCCTTCTTCTAAAATGCAAAAAATGAGTTTCAGTAGACCAGATGTCTTCATCCAGTTTGCAATCAGTATATTGAAAAAAATACCATATGAAAGATAAAATTGTTTATTTTTTGTAGAGACAGGGTCTCACTATATTGCCCTGGCTTGCAACTTATAGCATTTTAATCACAAAAGAAAGTTGGTGATTTTCTAAGTGACAGATTTTTAGAAGTAATATGTTAACATAGTTGAATGCTTTCTTCTTTAACATAAATTTCTCTTTTTATTTGAAAGTTTTCTTCCTTAACAAAAAATTGTCTTTATTTATTATAAAAGTAACATGTACTCAATCTAAAAATTTAGATAATATACACACATATTAAGAGAACAATAAAAGCCTCTCATAGCCACACCTGTGAGAGGTAACTATTGATAATCATTTGGAGATTATTCTTTGAGATTTTTGTGTTTATACCTGCATAAATTTTATTTATAGCAATTTTATTTACAGCAATGAGATTATATCATAATCACATCATATCATGGGCAACTATTCACACCAAAAATATTATTCTGCAGTATCACTTTAATGACATATAGTATGCCATCATATAAATAACCTGTAATTTATTCAATTTCCTATTGATGAACACTTAGTCTATCTCATTTTATCACTCTTATATTAATACTAACACTACAGTGTGAAAGGTGATATTGACAGATCTTTCCCAAAGTAAATCATGGGGCATGACCACAGTATGTTGTTAATAATAAGAGTTTCAGACAGCATATAGAGCGGAGTACAAAGGGCTAGATATCAAACAATGGAGAGGTGTAAATAAAAACATTAGTTGTAGTATGTTTTGCTGGTTGTTGTTTATTGCCTCTGAGCTCCATTTTAACCCTTCAGTACATGCTGTGTTATAATGAAATTACCTTAACCATCTCTCCTTTATAGTGAGCGTGATGGGTTTTCTTAGTAGAGGGCTCTGGTGAACATTGCAGGAGGAAGGGACTCTCCGTGGTTCCTGGCTGCTGCATGGTGGGGCGGCAGTGTGGGTGTGAGGACATTTGGTGAGCTCGCCCCAGCCATGACCAGAACGCATCGTCTTTCTGACATGGACAGCGGGTGCTCGAGGCCTCCTGCCTGCACCAGCACCCTAGTTCCCTCTGGTTGCCCATCCACCTGCTGTCTTAGGTTCATGTCCTGCAGTCTTCCTGACACTGTGGCCCTCCCAACAGGGACACTGTGTGTGCCAGTGGTCCCATTACTCCCGTTCCCTCACTCCCTTTGAATGCCCACATACCCTGCCACCAACTACAGCTTGCCTGACTTCACCTGTATCCCAGAAAGTTGCTCCTGGGCCCCAAGTCACTCTACTGACCCACATACATATCCAGCTACCAGCTTTCTATCACCTTTATCTAATCTACACTTTGAGAGTTGCTTCCTACTTGTCTCATCACTACAGACCATGTCTGGTCTGGGCATAGTAATAAATTTGTCTGTCATTCAGTGGATTATAACTACATCTTCTCTAAGGAGGTTTGAATCCCAGCTTTGGTGAAGAGAGTCCCGTTCCAAGCTTATACTTCTATGAGTACTTTTCTCTAGCTCTAGGGAACCAGAGGTATAAAAGTTTTCCTATATCCTGTAATTACTCTTTTATCATGATTTAATAATCTTATATTGAACTTTACCTGATTAAATCACTATATGGTGTCTTTCTCTCCTTTTTTTTCCTTTCTTTGCATCCCATTTGCATGGGAGTATATGGTTTCTTTCTCAATATCAGACTCAGAATAAACTATATGTAATAATCTCCAGTTTGTGATTTAACGAGTGATTTCTATTTTCTTTTTATTCATCTCTACTTTGAAAACTTTCTGTAATAATCATGAATTTTTTGAAGAAAAAAACAGTATGCATAAAACAATTTAAAAATCCCTTTTTCAATCATTGTTCCGTGCTTCTCAATTCCTTGTTTTACTTGGATATGTGTCCTTCTATTACAGGTTGACTCCATGGAAACAGAGGAATAGGCACACTAATAATAAATCAAGCCTTAGTTCTGTCTCAGAGAGGGCTCTAGAGAGTAATTGGTGGGCAGAGCATGACACTGTAAATGAATGAATAAAGGAGTGAACTACTACCTGTGTCATTGCCATCTAAAGGTTAGAATTGTTACTCAAATACCATAGTTACCACTAGCACTCACTAATTAATATATTAAAATCCTTCATGGTCATTCTACGACAATATTTTTTATACTGTGGATCACGCTAGTGAGTTATTGAATGTGTCGCAATGATTTTGTTTTTACTTAAGCAGAATTGAAGTATTATAAAGATAAGTGTTATTTCATGATATATTCGTTTCTGTTTTGTATGTATATGTGTATGTTTTGAGTTCTAATGTGAAACATTTAAATAGCCACCTAGTGGTTATACATATAAGGCTTACTAAGTAGCTGGTACTAAGTGCTTTACCTATGTTTTATTATTGGTTTCAATAAAGAGCTTTAAAAAATACTTGTCATTTGACTTTGCATAATTTCATTGCCTAAAGTATTTATTCTGTTTTTCACATATTTTGAGATGACACTTTTATTAACAGTGTATTTATTCTATAGCTTAGAGATTCTTGCAATAGAACTGACTCTGCACTGAGATTTCAAGAATTCTGGCAGGAATACCGTGAAATCATTCTAGATCTCCTTTAGCAAGGAGGCTGCCGCTGCCACCATGACTTGATCCAGAAGCAGGCCACCTCTGCTGTGACCGGCACCAGCAAAATGAATACTTTCTTTCTCTGTATAACCTATTCTGAATCAAAGTCTAGAATGGGTATGTTTCACTTGCACTCAAATCACCTATCTGCACCCTAGCAACGTGAGAGGTGCAGAAATAAACTGGGTGTTCTTTTTGGTATGATACATTAAAAGTATTTGATTCGCACAAAAGGGAATCTATCACACTGTAGAGCATTCAACTCAGTTTAGGCAGCCATATATGACACATGTCCACTACATCACCTTGTTTATCTACCCAGAAAAATTTACTTATTCCCAACAACCATACAGATGTCATGTTTGTTAGAATGATGTTTAGCATGTGAATCATCACCAAGCTTGACTGGTGAGGAAGCTGAATCTAAAACAGAAAAGCATTGCAAAGAGAAAGCTATAATCAATAAGTGAAAGTTTGTCCTCTTTAGTATATTTAGCTTTTATTCTTTTTTAATTATTATTTTTAGAACCTTTTCTCTGAGATCCTAACAGGTAGTATCAATTATAACACACACAAAAAGTAATTATAGGCAAGCTTAGATCTGGCTTTCAGATTCTTTCGTGAGCTCCGAAAATATACAACGCAAATTGAAGTGTTGATTCTTACCCTGAGGGATGGGAAAAGCTTACCTAAAAAGTCACTTTTCTGTGGTTATAATTAAGGGGGTTGTAATTAGGTTGTGCCTATATATAGATATATATGGATACAAAAGTGATTTTTGACAACTTACTGGCAAATAATTTGTATAGCATCCAGACGTAGCACGATCAATAACTGTGACCTAAAAATGCTGTTGTAGCTTAAGGACAATGTGTTATGATATTGCATCCATATTGAAAATACGGATGTTGTTTGGATCATGTAGATCTGTTCAGTGACAAGGATGAATATAAAGGCTACTGGCTGAGCACCTCAAAAAGGCTTGTCAAGCTTAGGAAGCCAGAGGTTTCTTGGCATAGCTCTGCATTTTGGCAACACTTTCTGAATGACAGGAAGCATAGAAGCCATGCTTCACCCTATGTTCAGCTCAGGAAGCTGTCCACCGAGGAGAGGCATGATGTTTCAGCTGAGCAAGTTTGGGAGATGTAATCTGATAAAGCAAATTATGGCAAATTATTGTCACTCATTTACTGATAACTTGTCAAATAATTTTCTTCACCTACTATGTGTTATGCATTGTGGAAATTTAAAATACATTTTATTTGAGACACTTAAAAAAAAAAAGAAAACTCTGTCTTTGTCAACCTTACATCCTAGCACAAAGAGACATTAAATAATAAACAACATAAATATATTACGTATGATAGTAGAAGATGATAGTTGCTATGGAAATAAAGAGAATAAAGTATGGTAGGGGTCATACAGACTCCTTCTTAATTTTTTTCCCCTTTATCCTAGATCCTCACTTCTGTTTCTTTTTCACCATTGGCACCAATTTGCTGTGCATGCATCTATATTAAGAATGTAATATTGTTTAATGTGAGCGTTTGTTTTAAATTTACCTAAACGTTATTGGCCATGAATGTTCAGCATTTTAGAGTTTTAAAGTTAAATCTGTGTTTGAAACTTACCCAACTGGCTGTATGTATATTCATTTATTTGCTTTTACCTGCTGCATATATCTCCATAGTGGACATCCACTGCATTTTATTTATGTAAATGAGTAAACTTGTATTAGCTATCTAGCTCACTACCAATTCCCCCATACAAAATAACAACATGATGTAGTTTTTATGTAGGTACACTAGCCAACTTTTTGAGAACATCTTCAGGATATAGATCTAGGATTGGGAATCCTAGATCTAAACATATTCAACTTAAATAAATAGTGTGAGGTTGTGCTCCAGATGGATACTCTTGCCAGTGGTACACCAAATTCACTTTCCCCATATCCTTCCCAACATTTAGTATTATGCCCTCCCTAACGTGCCTTTCAGATGGGTTTCGTATGGTCCAAATTAGCAATTTTTATTGTAAATAAGTTTGAATATTTAGAACTCCTTTTCTGTGAACTGTCTGTAAATATCCTTTGCCTGATTTTCTATTAGTGTTACTGCTTTTCCGCCTTTGTTGACTTAAGAGAATTCTAGTCTCTAATCCAGTGTTTCTTTCTTTCTTTTTTTTCTTATCACCCTTTTTTTCTTATCACCCTTTTTAAGAAGCTTTTAATAACAATTTTTCCCTAAGAGCCTTGATCCATAAAATTTTAATGCCACAGATATATTTTATATCTTTATGCCCTGCAGATATATCTGTGCTTTATGCAATAAAAAGCAATTTTTTTCACACCTAAGATACCGCTTTTACTACCACGGAGACAGTATCAACCCTTCTGAAAATTTGTGTTGTAATCAATCACTTGTTGGTTTTAATCTTTTAAAATAACTTTCTCGTTCTGTAATCTGTTAATATTTATTGATCAAAATCGCTTATATTTTCATTTGTTAACTTTTGTTAAACAGAATACTTAATTTTGAAATGCTGGGTTTTTTTTAAGCTTATGACTTATCCCTTTTTAGTTCTTATCTAATAAGTATTTTCCCAATTGTGGTTTATAAAGTATTTTCCTATTTGTTTTTCCATTCAATGTATAATTCTCCTTTCACATTTAGATCATTAATCTAACTGGAGTCCATGATCAGGATCCAATTTTACTTTTTTCAGTTTCATACCTGAATTTTCCAGCACAATTTATCAAGCATCCCATATTTTGCCCATTGCTTTGCCCAAATTTTTATATGTATCAAATTTTAAAATATATAAGGACCTATTTCTAGTTATCTGGGCTCCTCTCTCTCCCATTAATCTATACTTTTTAATATTATATCTTTGCTGTATGTCTTAAAATCTGTGTAAATTCCCATTCTTTTCAATCCTTAGTCAGAGTTCAATTACTCATAAACTATAAATTATTAAATATTAATTTTTATACTTTGTTGAGTTTTACAAAAATATGAAGTAAAATTCTGAATGGATGGAGCTTTGAATTTGCCAAATGACTTGAGATAATTGTTCTAGTTGTATGCTATGATTTCACATTTGAATATTGTATATTATTTCATTTAGTTTTTAACTAAATTTTAATTTTTGATTTTTAATCTTTCTAAATAGATAAATTTAGACAAAATTCAAAATATAAAAAAATTTATCTATTAAAATGTCTCCCTCTCATTCTTTCTTTCCCTTTTTACAGACAGCTACCGCTATTACAGTTTGTATATATTTTCAGGAGATATACACTTAATTGTTGAAGGTCATACATTTTTTAAAAATGTTATCATTATCACTATTTGGATTATGCTTCTCCTATAGGTTAATTTTGAAAAGATCACATTTTGTCACATTGAGTTCTTTTGACACAAGGACATGCATGGTATGCCTTTTGCATTTAAGTCTTCAAAGTTTTGTGTCTTTTAGGAATTCTGTATATCTTCTCCTAGATATTATAATTTTTACTTTGATCATAAATGAGATTTCTCCTTCCACTATATCTTCTAACTCAGGTGTCAGCAAAATGTTTTTCTGTAAAGGGCCATTTAATAAACATTTTAGGCTTTAAGTGCCAGACAGCCTCTGTTGCCATGGGAGTGCAAAAACAGCCATACTTAAGTATTAAATTAATGTGTATGGTTTTGTCCCAACACAACTTTATTTGGATAAATAGGCAGTTGGCCAGATTTGGTTCACAGGCCACAATTTTCCCATCTGTGTTCTAAGCAGTTCTAATGGATTGTTTGAATATTAGAAAGTTATTGGTTTCTGCATATCAATTTTGTACCTTAGCACCATCCTGAGTTCTTTTTTTTATTGATAGTATTTTTTTCATTATTAATAGCACTTTTTCACACACACACACACACACACACACACACACAAATGAGCTCTGGGCCGGGGGCAGTGGCTCACGCCTGTAATCCTAGCTCTCTGGGAAGCCGAGGCGGGTGGATTGTTTGAGCTCAGGAGTTCAAAACCAGCCTGAGCAAGAGCGAGACCCCGTCTCTACTAAAATTAGAAAGAAATTGGCTGGACAACTAAAAATATATACAGAAAAAAAAAATTAGCCGGGCATGGTGGCGCATACCTGTAGTCCCAGCTACTCAGGAGGCTGAGGCAGGAGGATAGCTTGAGCCCAGAAGTCTGAGGTTGCTGTGAGCTAGGCTGACACCACGGCACTCACTCTAGCCCGGGCAGCACAGTGAGACGCTGTCTCAAAAAAAACAAAAAAAAATGAGCTCTGTTCTTTATCAGTTATCTCTGTGGGACTGAAAGACATCAAAATCTTTTTATATAGTTCCATGATTCTTGATGCTCTTTTATTTTATTTTTTTGTTGTTGTTTTTATCTTTTTAATTTTACCTCCTTTATTTTTTCCTCTCTGTATTTTAGTTTGGGTAACTTTTTCTGACGTAATTTTGATTTTTGTCCTTAGCTGAGTTGTCTATTTATGTATCCACTGAAGGAATTCTTCAATTCTTGTATTGTGTTTTTATTTTTAGCTTTTCCATTTGACTTTTTCTTATAGATTTTCTCTCTCGGCTAAAATTCCGTATCCATTAAAACATAGTCTTCACCTTTTGTACTAGATCTTCAACATAGTTCACATAGTTATTTTAAAGTCCCTACCAAATAAATCTAACATTTAGGTCATCTATGAGTCTGGTTCTATTGATTATCTTGTCTCCCTTTTGCTTTTTTGGTAGATTTTCTAATTTTTGGTTGAATAACAAATATCAGTATGTAGATCAGCAGAGATCAAGACAAAGAGTATCTATGCGTGGAAATAAGCATACCTCTTGTTCCATCAGGCTGTTAGTGTGAAAAGTTGCGATAAGCTAGTGAGAAGTAAACCCAACATTCCAACTTGCACTTGATCTTCAATGATTATTCTGATTATAATAGGTTGGTGCAAAAGCAATTGAGGTTTTAGACTGTGAATTTTAAATCATTATAAATAGGTTCAAATACATCTTTACTAATCAAAATAGAAACCATTGCAATTAACTCATTTTTGCCAATGAGAAATAAGTTTGTATATTCCTTTAGCATAAAAATCCATGCTTCAGGATTCCACGAACTCTAGGAAAGCATTTTCTGCATCCTACTGGTTGTGGAAGTGAGATATTTGAAGAAGTGGTAGTTGGTTGGCGAGAGGTCAGGTGAATATGGCAGATGAGGCAAAACTTTGTAGCCCAATTGATTTAACTTTTGAAGCGTTGGTTGTGTGACATGTGGGCTGGAGTTGTCGTGGAGAAGAATTGGGCCCTTTCTGTTGACCAATGCCGGCTGCTGGCATTGCAGTTTTTGGTGCATCTCATATGTTTACTGGCCATACTTCTTAGATGGAATGGTTTCTC
>CAUYSK010074735.1:0-26694 GCA_963575035.1 Avahi laniger | reverse complement strand
ATCCCCACTCCTACTGCCCTTAGAACTTCCTAGTTTGCTTCAGAGTTCAACAGCCTCTTGTAGAAAACTGATTGATTTGCAACTGAAACTAGCTTGTGAATTTTGTAGATGCTGTGGATTCACTCCATCCAACAAGAGTCTAGCATTTGCTGAAGGAACCTTTTCTATGGTGCCTGAGGCAGGACTTGTACTTTCAGCAATTGCATAGCTAGATATGTCACTCTGTAGAGCCTCCAATGCTTCCCAATTCATCCACCACCACCCCAGGCCAGGAGCAAACCCTGAGATGGCCTGGGTTCCTGTGGCTAAGGGCAGTCAACTCCATCAAAGTGTGTCAGGGCTGAGAGAGTCTCAGAATTCCGCACGTATGCCCCAAATTCAGGATTCTCTATTCTCAGTGTCCCAGAGCTCTTGTGGCACCAAGAGCCAACGCATTGTGTGTAGTCTGTGCGTTGTCAGTTACCGATTGCAAGATGTGTATTCCTCCCACTCCAAGTCCTTTATGTGGTGCAGTAAAACTCTAGTGGAGGCTGCTGGTGGTGTGGGAACCTCCTCCCCAGCTGCTGCTCGGCCAGATGCCGAGCTCTAGGAATCAGCGTGGGCCACAGACTGGGTACTGTGTCTCTAGGCTCTGCGGGAAGGCTGGCCGCAGATGGATCGCCACCACTGTGTCTGGAAACAGTGGGATGGTCTGGGTTACTGAGAAACCAGGGGAGACTCAAGGGGCAGTGTTCACGATTTATTGAAGATTCACAATATCTCACTAGGAGGGGTTTTCTTCAATGGGAGGAAAATACAGTCAAATTGAAGAAAGGGCCAGAAGGAACAAAAGACCAGGGGCTGCTCCAGAGCTAGAAAATAGTTCATGAGAGAACAAATAGGTGGAAAACGTAGAGGAAATGTGTTTTCCTGAAGTCCCTCCGCTGTCGCGTCTGTCACAGGTCTGTTTCGCTCTATGGAGAGTGCCTACTTGGGCCGCGCCCGGCTGAGCAGCTCCTGCCCTCGCCCAGCTCTCCCACTCTGCCTTTGCTCTTCCCAGATCCGCGAATTCTAAACGCTGGATCCCCGGTCTGCTCCATGGGTGTCTGCGCCCCTCTGCGGTGGGAATTGCAGTGTGTGGCCAATGCCCTAGCTCAGGCCATCATTATCTGTCCCTGGGATTTCTGCCAACATTTCCTGACACATTTCTTTGTCTCCAGTCTTACTCCCTGCCAAAAACTCTGCCCGCAACCAGAGAGATCTTTATAAAGCAAAAGGTCATCTGGTCTCTCGCCTTAAAAACCTTCGTGGTCCACATTATCATCTCAATTGACGAAGAACAACATTTGACAAAATTCAGCACCCTTTCATGACAACAGCCTTACTACCTCAACATAATAAAGGTCGTATGTAAGAAACCCACAACTAACGTCATGCTGAGTGGCCAAAGACCGAAGGCTTTTCCCTTAAGAGTAGGAACAAGATAAGGATGCCCACTTCTATTCGGCACAGTATTGGAAGTTCCAGCCAGAGCAACTACGAAAGAAAAAGAAATTAAAAAGCATCCAAAATGAAAAGAAAGAAGTAAAATTATGTTGGTTAGCAGACAGCACGATCTTATATGCAGAAAATCCTAAAGATTCCACACCCAAAAACCTGTTAGAACCAATAAGCAAATTCAGCAAAATGCAGGTTTAAAATCAACAAGCAGAAATCAGTTGCGTTTGTACACAGTGCCTTGCCATGTGGCATTTCCTCTGGTCCTGAAGAGGCAGGTAGACCCAGTCTGGGTAGAGTGTGACTCAGAGAAAGGGGGAGGCAACTAAAGGAATCTGAAAAGGCGAATCGATGTGTGAGCTCAATGCAAATCACAGTAAGACAGCATTTCGTCACCTAACCTAAGGATTAAGGTATTTTCAGTCATTTTGTGAATATTTTGAGAAAGTTATCAAGTACACTTCTTTCTTTTTTTTTTTTCCTCAGAGACAAAGACCTTTATTACTCACAGAAATCAGAGTATCATCATTTTCTTGATGTTTCCAGAGATCTTTCTTAATAATTTAGTGAATCCTGTAACGGAGAACCAGAGTCAAAATTTCTATCACATTTTTCAAGGAAAGCGCCTCCCGGGCACTTTGGATTTTTGCTGAGTCCCATTCTCAATAGGTGCTAGGAGAACCTGCAAAACTAGTGGACTCTTAGCTTTGGTTTCATTTCCTGCTTTTCTTTATCTCTTTCGTTTCATGAGTTCTGCTCTGGTACTGTATTTCTGTTTATGTTTCTAGGAAACACAGCCCGAAATGTGCATACAATCTTCAATACAAAAGAAGCAAAAGCTGTCAATATGTAGCACAAGTCTTTAAAGTATTTTAATTGCAGAAAATAGATGCCAAAGTCACAATAAACAACACTGCACTGAAAACTATAGAATGCAAATAATTTGCTTCTCTATAATAATTTTTCTCACAAATTACTATCGGTGAGCTGGTTAATGGCTTCTAATCGCAGCCTAGTCCCCAGAAACTATGCATGTTGCCTTACTTGGCAAAGGAGAGGTTGCAGATGTGATTAAGTTAAGGATCTAGAGACGGAAAGATTACTCTGGACTTGCCAGGCAGGCCCAATATAATCACAAGGAGCCTTATCGGAGGAGGCAGGAGGAGTCAGAGGGGAAGGGGATGTAATGACCCAAGGAGAGATTGAAGTGATTCACTTTTAAAGTGAGGAAAAGGTTACAAGCCAAGGAACATAAACAGCCACTAGAAGCTGGAAAGGGTAAGGGAGTTAGTTCTCCCCTAGAGCCTCCAGAAGGAACCAGCCCAGCTGACACCTTGACTTTAGCCCACTGAAATTAATTTTGGACTTTGGTCTCAAGACCTCTAAGTGAGGCGCATTTCCTTCCCGAGAAGTCGCGCCGGTCCCCAACTGCGCTCTGCGCCTGAGCGGCCACGAGCTATCGCCCTTTGGTCCTATACCCACTTTTCTCTGGAGAGGATCTGCTACCAGACTGGGAGCATTGACTGCCGCAAGGACCGAGGTGGGATTGGCTGGGCTACCGTCTGGGAATAGCAGTTTGGTGCTTCCCGATGCCGTAGCATAAGCATGATTTCCATCAGCCAGAGGTGGCTGTCTGCCAGTTATCCTGCAACCTGTCTGCTGTCTTCGCCTCTCCAGTTAAGATGTTTCATAAATGCCTCATCTTGGAGAATTGTTGTTTTATCCTCAGGAGAGTCTTGAATTTCAGACTCTTTCAGATGACTAGATGTTTCCTCACTCATATTGCTATATTTATTTATTTATTAGTGATTGAAGGAGATGGAGTCTTGCTCTGTCACCCAGGCAGGAGGGCAGTGACACAGTCATAGCTCACCATAGCCTCCAACTCCTGGGCTCAAGTGATCCTCCCACCTTGGCCTCCCAAAGTGCCGAGATTACAGGTGGGAGCCACCATGCCTGGCCATATTGCTGTTTTAAATGACAGCAAGAGAAATAGAGGTGACGCCAAAATTTCCTAACTTCTTTCCATTATTGCCAAAAGAGGACATTCAGTTAACTATCTCAACCTTAAAAAAGTTCATGCATTAAAAATCTTCAAAAAGATATCAGTTAGCCATACACCTATTGAGCAATGTTACTGAAATTATTACTAACAAAGTTATCCTGTTTTCATAGTTATGTAAACTGAGGATAAAGAGCTGGGGTAGTATCACCTATTCTGTGCCACTCAGAAAGTTGTTTTGCCTGTTGTGATCAACACTGTGCAACTCAATTCACTGCGTAGACTACTTCGAATTTAATTTCAAGGATAATTTTATTCTTGAAAATAAAAATGACAGTTGCATTTTTAGTGCAAAAAAAAGACTTCTAAGTGAATAAATATGTTTTGTTTTAAACCACCAAAGTTGTGGTAATTTTTTATAGCAGTCAGAGGAAACTAATACACTATTTTGGTAGGCTGAATGATGACCTTCCAAAAGATATCCATGTTAAATCCCCAGAGCATGCAACTTTACTTTATATGGTAAAAGAGTGAACATTACCTCACATGGTGAAAGATATGATTAAGTTAAGGATTTTGAAAGAGGAGCTAGCCTAGATTAGCCAGGTGGGACCTAAATGCAATCACATGTATCCTTATAAAAGAGACGCAGAGAGAGTTTTGAGGTGCACGGACACGCAGAGAAGGTGACATGAAGACGGAGGCAGAGATTGGAGTGACGTAGCCACAAACCAAGGAATGCCTGCCACCATTGGAAGCTGGAAAAGGCAAGGAATGGATTCTGGAGGGAGCGCAGCCCTACCCACACCTTAATTTTGGATTTCTGGCCTCCAGGATTGTGAAAGAATAGATTTCTGCTGTTTTCAACCATCAAGTTTGCGGCAATTTGTTCAAGCAACCACAGGAAACTAATACAACTACCATAATCTAATGTTTAAAAAGTAATCAATTGGACGGTTGCAGGGCAAAATCAACTCTCTCAAATTTAAAAGTTGATACCTGTTTGCAAGAATCTCATTAAGTACAGAAAGAAGTATTTGATTCAAACAAATTCCTTGAATGCAAAAGCATTTATTTTCATCTAAAAGTATAAATTGCATTCTGTCTTCATCTCCATGTAAGATGTTAACAGGACAGTACAAAGCTCAAAATGTAATGATGCATTATTTTAAGTATTTATGAAGCATTATACTAATTAAGTAATTTGTTTTTTTAAAACAGCAACATTGCTGTGGTTCAGGACATTCAATAACTTCCAAAGGCCGTACTAACCCACCTACATTGTTATTAGACATTGAAGGTTGCTTTAAGATTCAAAAACTCCGTTGTAGTAAATGGATCTATTTTTTCTTGAAAACTAATTTCTAGAGTTTATAACTGCTGAGAACTTTCTCCTTCAGGAGGCTGCAGTATGTGTGGAAAAATTGAGGCCCTGTGATGCCTGATCTGGACTTTCTGTTTCCTCTAGGGGGACAGGTGGCTGTGTTGTTCTTTGCAGAGCTCCAAAGCATCCGCATCTCCAATTCCTCCAGGCCAAAAACAAACCCTGAGATAAGTCTGGGTCTTTGTGGCTGATGTTTGTAAATCATGCTGAATCTGTAACCAAGCCTCCATTTCTCTCTAGGGTTTGACATGGCTAAAAGTGTATCAGGATTATGGATTAGTGATTAAACTTCTCACAAAGGAACAGACTATATGCTGTGCCTGGTTGTGGAATTTCCGTTTCCTACTGCTAGAGCTCTGTGTTCCTTCCATTGCAGGCCCTTCCTTGGTGCAACAGTCCTTGTCCTGTGAGGGCCTGTCAGGGTCAAACCCGTGCTGGCAGTGCTCAATGGCTTTTGTGAAGACCAGGGATTAGGTAATGTTCTCTGGTTGCTACATGGGAAAACTGACCACCTTCAACTGAGGAGACATTGCTCACTAAGAAAACAGGAGGATCTATACCAAACTTCCCTTGAACTGCCTCGACACTGGTCTCTGAACGTTAGCCTGCATGCTAAACAGTGCAAAGTATCCCCCCGAGATTCTCTCAAGGTTGCTCAAGGTTCTGCTTTGATGTGTCATCATTTGATGCATCAGTGTTGGATTAGGCAAGTTTTAGCAGTCGTCATATTATATCCAGATTATAAAGCCAAATCTAATCTCTAGATTTCTGTGTATCTGCTGCCAATGTTTGGGAACTGGCCATAATTAAGAGTCTTATAAAGTCAGGACTTGGAAGTGTGCTTGAAGTAGATTTCCCATCATCTGCACCATTATCTCAGGTTTGACTATGAATTGCCACAACATGTGGCTTCGTGTTCAAAGATCTCTCCAAAGGCATGGAATCCACAAGGATTCCTCTTGATAGAACCAGATGTGCAGTTGCTGCAAAGAAATGATGGTACATGAGACAGCATGACTTCCCAGGGCCTGTGTTTTGTGAGGTAACTGATCCTGAAGTCTGTTTTCTCTTCTGATGTTAAGGAGACTCCTTCTTGATTCCATTGTGGATTCATGCTTATTCAAGATTTTGAAAATCAGCAGCACAATTTGGTCAGCAGGGTATCTTTACCTTGCACTGCTAGATGAAGCTGGTCCAGGCAAACAAACTCCCCTTTCTCCTTTGTAGTCTTCATGGCATTTTTTGGTCTTAGGCTCTGCAGAATGGCATCTACAGGGCATGGTTGTCAGTGATTCAGGGGGCCAGGAGATGGCAGGCAAGTGAGGGGAACCCAGAAGCAGCCAGGGAAAGCCTGGGTGAGACCATGCCCTTCAATGTTGAGAGCACAGTGGCAGCTCCGGTCGGAGCCTCGGGGACTGGTGTGCTCCAGTGCAGACTGCTTCCGGGCTCTCTGTGGCCATAGCCCCAATCACAGTGAATGGGTGGGTCTCCTTGACTAAATCAAAGTCTCTTTGAACACTATATTGTCACAGTCCATCATTGCGTCTAGAGGAAATTAAATGAATGTTTTTGGATCTATCTTTGATGCATTATCAATGATTTTGAAGAGTAAATTTGAAAACCTAAGAAAATATCTCACTTGCCCACCATTTCTCATTTTCTTGTTCTTCTCAGGGTGTTTCTGGGACCTTCTATAGGAATTCTCAGTTCCAAGCTTTTAGCTGTTTCTGCACAAGGCTGCAGTCCTGGCCTAAACTGTAGTGTCTCACACATTTGTTTGCACACACACTGTCCTGAGACCTCCTTCCTTCTCTCAGATTTTTGGGGTCACATCACGCATGCCAAGTGTTGTCCTGCCAGGGTGTCAAAGTGTCTCATCCCCTCCTGCTCTCCTACGGAGAAGGGGTGGAGCAAATGATCTTGGCCCCTTCAAGTTTCTTTCATGTTCAGGCCCTTCCAGCCTGGGAATGAAAGGACACCATAGGTTAGTGAGAAATTATGGAAGAGCTAAGGAGTTGGGCAGGGGAGGGCTGTTCTACAGGAGAACCAAAGGGTCAGATTGTAGAAAGGATCATGAGAAAGGAGTGGTGGTGCTGGGGGTTTCCATGGGAAAATTAATTACTATGTAGACCAAATGCCTTCAAGTGTGCAGAGGTTCTGAGCCAGGGGTTATTTTCTTGTGTGTCTTCTAGCTACTCTGGATTTGACTGCACCCACCAGGCTCCAACAACTGTTAGCTTCTCCACATCCCATTGAGTGGCAGGCTGCAAATCTACCTGCTGCCCCTACTCTACCCTGGGCTCCACACTATACGTTGTCCATGTCTTCCTAGTGCCAGAGACATGGAAAATCCCAATCCAAGGTTTCCCTTGCCCACTGCCATTCTGCCCCTTCGAGCAAAGCATCTCTCTGCTCCACGGCCGGGAGCCTCAGCCTCTGCCCGCTGAGCCTGAGCCATCTCTAGTGCCTGTCCTCTTGGATCCCAGTGTCGCCTCCACAGCCCTAGGTCAGGTCACCATTTTCTGTTGCTCAGAGTTCTTCAAAACCTCCTAATCCATTTTATCACCTTCAGTCTTGCTCTAAACCAACCTATCAATGCATTCCAATTACAGTCATCCTTCTGAAGCAAAAGTCCAAATTTGTTTCTTTCTTGCTTAAAATATTTAAGTGGCTCACTATTAACCTCAGGATAACACCAAAATTTTAACCATTTTTCCCAACCCTGCACGATCAGGACCTTGCACACTTTTCTAGTTTCCTCTCTCTCCCCTCTCACACCAGCCAGCAATTCTGCTTACAGTTGCACAAATATGCTGCAAAATCTCTTATTTATGAGTCTGGACTAAGTATTCCGTCTGCATGGGTCTGGCTGATTCCTGCTCATCTGTAGATTATACTTTGCTTTCTCTGGGAAGTTTAACCTGCTTTCCCAAAACTGGCTTAGGTCCTCCTCCTCTCTGTTCTCACAATTTCTTTCCTTCTTCCTCAAAGCACTTATTACAGTAGCTTCTATTTACCTGGCTCATATTTCTTTCCCACCACACTGTAGCTCCAGAACATCCATGCCTGTGTTCATGGTCCTCACTGTTCTACCCCCAGGAAAGAGCGTAGAGGTTGGCACAATCCAGGCCCTCAAGCTCTATTTATTGAATAGATGAAAAGTGGGAACTGCTGTATTATACAAACAATGCATACTGAGAGCATCTCTCTATAACGAGAGTTCAAGAGTCAATACATAAAAATTAAAGATGTTGGCCAGGTGCCGTGGCTCATGTCCGTAATCCTAGCACTCAGGCGGGAGGATTGCTTGAGCTCAGGAGTTTGAGACCAGTTCCAGCCTCAGCAAGAACTAGACCCCGTCTCTACTAAAATTAGAAAGAAATCAGCGGGGCAACTAAAATAGGAAAAAAAATTAGTTGGGTGTGCTGGTGCATGTCTATAGTCTCAGCTACTCGGGAGGCTGAGGCAGGAGGATCGCTTGAGCCCAGGCATTTGAGGTTGCTGTGAGCTAGGCTGATGCCACCGCACTCTAGCCCGGGCAATAGAGTAAGACTCAGTCTCAAAAAAAAAAAATTTGAAGATGTTTTATTTATAAAGTGTGTAATGTTAGGTGTGATTACTAACAGAAGTGCCCATCTCCCCTACTGGACACTGGGCTCAATGAAGACAGCTACGCTGGCTGACTGACTGTTTTCCTCAAACATAGTCTGTACTTGATCCTTGTTTGTTGAAATAGTGATTCCTATAAATGGACAAGGGAAACAGAGACCCCGAGAGGCGAAGTACTCTTCCCAGAATCACACAACTAACTTGTTATTGGTCAAAAAGGGAAAGACTGACAGGGGGTGGATGGGTCGGAGGATGTTCGCGAGGCGGCAAGGAAAAGCCAGAGTTGTGTGTGCTTATTCGTCTCTTTCAAACTGCATCTGACCCCTACAGCGGTCACTGGGGGCTCAGTCACCCACAGCCACGCATGTCCACAGCCCTGACCTTTTGACAGATGTGTCAGTGTGGCTTTGAGAGTTCCAAATCGTTAATTCATAGGTTTCTGGATATCTGGACACTTTCTTCTTACATTGCCTCTCCATCCATGTCAGGGGCCATGTTTAGGTGTTATCTGAACTCACCTTGTGACATGGTTCTGTCTGCCCCGCGGACGGCCTCTTTCCCCTTTGGGTGCAGCAGTTGCCATCAAGGCCTTGGGCTGAGAATCACCTGATGAGTATGTGGGATGCTGGCACTGGTTACTTTCCTTTTGTAGCCACCCCATGCCTCACAATGACACTCCTCTCTAAGAAATTACTTAGATTGAAAGAGAAAGAAAAAAGCATATATGAAAAATTGTTTATGGGCTTGATTGACCAACATGGAAAATCACTAACTTTCCAGTTTTCTACCTTTCACTGGGATTTTATCCCTAAATTTTGAACTCATTTCAAACTTCCGGCTTAACTAGGAATTGCTATAACTAAGTTATTCTAGTTATCCTGTGAACTCCTAGGATTTGGAGAACACAAGAAAACTTTTTCCAATTTAAATATATAGTTTTATCTGGATCAATGGGCTTCTAGAATCCTTCTTCAGTAGTGCTGATGTAATTTGCACAAACCATGAGTTCATTCTTTTTACTATCCCTGACATATCATAGCTACGAAAACTATTTGCTAAATTTAAACAGATCTCTTAAATACCTCACTGGTTTACACCAGCTGTGGAATCTTTGCTTGTGAATCAGGGGTTAGACAGTACACCTGCCCTTGACACTGTTCACTAACGTGCAGGACTGTGTCTTACCAAGTGGCAGTCTCCTTCTCTGCAGAGAAACCAGGAAATACGTCTCCCAGTGACCCTTTCCCTGTATCGTTCTGACTCAAGTTCTCCAATAGGAGAGACTAGCATGAGATCTGGGGCAACGTAGAGATGGAGGGACAGGCCTGTATACATCAGGGTGGTTGCAGGCAGAGGAGTAGGCAGACGTGAGATTCTCATGGCTACTGTGCTAGACTTGAGACCCACCCCCCTTGCCTGTGCAGGCCAAGATGAGTGATGGGAGCTTTCTCAGAGGTTCTGGAGAATCACAGCAATCTCCCAGCAGGGTTCTGAAAATGTCCCATCAGTGCTTCAGGCTGAGGTCTTCAACATGTTTCCCTGACCTCCCACCTGCAGCTTCCAAGAGCTTCAGTGGTGACTAGTATTAGTATCCCGTTGCTACTATAACAGATTATCAAAACTAAGTGGTTTAAAACAACACAAATACATTATCTTACATTTCTGGAGGTGAGAAGTCTGAAATGGGTCTCTCTGGGCTAAAATTAAGGTGTCAGAAGGGCTGCATTCCGTCTGGAGGCTCTAAGGGAAAATCTGACTCCTTGCCTTTTCCAGTTTCCAGAGGGTGCCTGCATTTCTTGGCTTGTGGCCCCTCCATCTTTTGGGTCAGCAGTCACGTCACTCTGACCTCTGATTCTGTTGTCACATCCCCTTCTCTAACTCTGACTCTGCTGTCTACCTTTCACTTATAAGGACCATTGTGATTATGTCGGCCTGGATAATCCAGGATAATCTTCCCATCTCAAAAGCTTAAACTTAATCACACATGAAAAGTTCCTTTTGCCGCATTAGGTGACATTTTCACAGGTTCCAGGACATGGACATCTGTGGGAGACCATTATTCTGCCTACGCATGACTTCACCAGTGTTGGCTCCCCCCAATTTTCAAATGTTAGTATAGGCTCTTATTCCTGTATCACACACTTTATTCCTAAAGTATCAGACTGAGTCTGTTTTCTTGAAAAAAGTCTATACTGATACAGTTCCCTACCCAGAAGAGCTCAAAAATTGTCTGTTATCCCAAAGTCTCCAAACAGTACTAATTCCTCAGTGTGTAATGGCTATAAATCAGGCAATGGCTTTGCTGGGCAGTGCAGGAAGGAGAAAACGGAATAACTAGAAAGCATCTTTTATTCTGTCCCCTGTCCGCCTGTCTGGCCCTCTTGGGCTCTAGGCTGCAATTTCCCTCCCACATGAACACAGTCATCTTCTGACTACTCAAGAGCTTTTTACATTATTCATGTCCACTTCTTGGATTTTTTGTTTTCCCTCTACCTTGTCTCATATCTCCACGTTTGCATTTTTCTTCTCTTCCAACACCGCAGTCCTGCCTTGATCCCATTGCACTCTTTTTTACCTTGCCTATGCTTGAGCCAGTTCTCCAAGAAGAAATCCTAGACAGCTCTTCATTGTTTGTTACTATTTTTATTTGGATGCAGAGTGTATGGAGCAAACTTTCAAGATTCTTAACTTTCTATTTTTAAAATTTTACTATAAAAATAATACATGATCACAAAATAAAAATATGTATAAATATATTTTAAAATCTCTTTTATGGGCCGGGCACGGTGGCTCACGCCTGTAATCCTAGCTCTCTGGGAGGCCGAGGTGGGCGGATTGTTTGAGCTCAGGAGTTCGAGACCAGCCTGAGCAAGAGCGAGACCCCGTCTCTACCAAAAAAAATAGAAAGAAATTAATTGGACAGTTAAAAATATATAGAAAAAATTAGCCGGGCATGATGGCGCATGCCTGTAGTCCCAGCTACTTGGGAGACTGAGGCAGTAGGATTGCTTGAGCCCAGGAGTCTAAGGTTGCTGTGAGCTAGGCTGGCCACGGCACTCACTCTAGCCAGGGCAAGAATGTGAGACTCTGTCTCAAAAAAAAAAAAAAATAATAATAAAATCTCTTTTATGGCTAAATCCACACTGACTTTACTGACGTAATTTATGTTATCAGACTACTCTCTATATTTCTACTTTCTCAATTTTCATGCAAACATAAACATATATATTGAGTGTTTTTATCTTGTAGCCTTTTCTGAGCAAAAAACTCCAAATTTTATTTGTAATTTAATCATTTTTATAATAACTTGAGATATAATTTACATACTATAAAATTCACACATTCAAAATGTACAATTTAGTGGGTTTTAGTATATTCATGGAGTTGTGCCACCATTACCACAATCAATTTCAGAACATTTCATCAACCCCCAAAAGAACCCATCCCATAGCAGTCACCCCTCATTTCCTCCCAATCTCCCCGCCCTTGGAAACCAACAACCTGTATTCCATCGCTACAGTTGCCTATTCTGGACATTTCATATAAATGTTATTTTATATGTGGCCTTTTGTATCTGGCTTCTTTTACTTACCGTAACATTTTCAAGGTTCATCTGGGTCGTAGCTTGTATCTCTGCCTCTAAATTTTTCTGTCCCTGAAATCACCCTTGTCCTCCAGCCCAAGAGCTGTTCTAGTCCTATAGTCCTGGCTTGGCCACTTGCTAACTGGTAGGTGTCATCTAGAGAAGGTAAGTGAGGGATTTATCTCCCTCCACTTCACATCTAGTTATTAAATCTCCATGTAGCTCAGGTAGGTTGAATCGAAAGCATTCTTGTCTTTAGTCTCTTAGCCACTGAGCACACCATCATAGCTCTTTCCATACCTTAGTCCTACTCAAAGATTTAAGTGACCGCTGCCCAGTTATGATAAATTCCAAGCTTCTCGCCTTGACCTCCTCACACCCTGCAGATCCAACCCCTCTTCCCAGCATGGGAACAGGTGCCTACCGGGGCAGTCTCCTTGCCATCCCTGCTCATCCACAGTTCTCTCTGCTTCTGCACCTTTGCGCATTCTGAGCTTCCTATCAACTCTCAAGGGTCAGCAACCTCTAGTTTCAAATAGAGTGGATTTTCCTCAGTCTTCATTCCCCTCAACCTCTCTAGGGCATTCTACAGGTACAATCCTCCTTCTTGCAGTGCCTAATTTGACCTATATGATATTGCACTCTAGACCCCAGAGTCTAGAATCCAGATTCATGCCAAATCTCATGGAGCCGTTCATAAATACCAATTGCTGGGCCCCTCCCAGGCCTCCTGAATCAAATCTCCAGAAGTAGAATATCTTGGTCTTTGAAAAATTCTTGGGGTATTGTGAGTAGCCACTGAATGGATCTGTGTTTGGTGTCTACCATACCACATACCAGTGCTCTTAATTTCTACTTTCCTCATTCAGTTGACTTTGAGCCACCTTTCTTCTCCTCCCTGTTTTCTGTGAGAGGTCAGGCACCACATTCTGGCAGTTTTCCCAAACATTCCTCTGCATTCTTAGCCACACTGGTCCTCCCCTCTCAGGCATGGACATCTTATCATTTCACTTAGGGGATCAGGAAGCTTTTGCATTTATGTTCTTCCTTTAGGCATCCTTCCACCCCGTCCAAATTGTAAACTTTATATATGCGTTTATTTAACACGTATTGACAGCTTACTAATTGGAGGAATTGTATCAGGCGTTATGATTTAATCTCCCAAAACACTGTCTTTCATGTTCTCACATATATTTAAAAGACAACTTTGGGGCGATGAGATAAAAACAAGGTTTTAAATTCTGACATCAGGTGGTCTACAGCATTATCCCAGTCTTCCTTTCAGTTCAGTCAGTTAATTACTAGCAAAAGGAGATGCCATCAATCAGATATTTTTTCTACATTTTTAAAGGAGAGCAGAGAGGATGATTTGAAAGGTTAGGGGATACGTGTGTCCGGGAGCTCACTAATCTCACCTCGGGGATTTTATTTAACATTTTGAGCCTAGCTTTATTTATTAGAAAAAGAGAATAAGAAGTTTTTCTCTGACAGGGCATGGTGGCTCAGGCCTGTAATCCTAGTACTCTGGAAGGCCAATAAGGGAGGATCACTTGAGTTCAGGAGTTCGAGACCAGCCCAAGCAAGAGTGAGACCCGTCTCTAGCCAGGCTTGCACTTGTAGTCCCAGCTACTCGGGAGGCTAGCCCAGGCAACAGAGCAAGACTCTGTCAGGAAGGAAGGCAGGAAGACAGGAAGGCAGGAAGGAAGGAAGAAAGGAAGGAAGGAAGGAAGGAAATGCATCTATGAGATACTTTTGCAAAGGTATTTAACAGATAAAATGTGTGCTCACCACATCTCTTTTAAGCAAATTATAAAACATTCTCAGGGAACTATAAACTACAAAACTAAAAGGTCAGCTTCTTCATGTAAGATATATGTTGAGTTCTATGTCCAATTCTCCTATCATCATTAGAGTTAACTCCGTAAAACTTGAAACTTGAACTTTTCATTAAATGATTGGTGTCTTCTCTGCTCATAAGGTTATTCCCACTTGACTGGGAGGATGGTGAAGGCCAGAGGCTTTTAAAGATACTGATTGGGAAGAATGTTCTACATAAGGCATTTGACTAATAAAAACACAGCTATAACTGCTGGCAAAAAGCAAGCAAATATTTCTTTAACTGCCTTGCCCTTGGTACATTCTTTTCTTCCTGCCGAGGAAGTATCCACTCTACCTTTGCTTCACAGACTGGAATTTTCTAAATTCTCAACCTCAATAAGATAAACTTTATTTTGAAATCATTCTTTTTCCAGAATACCAGGAGTATGCCATGGCTCCAGAAGATAACCTCCACCAAGACTAATATTCTGGAATTAAAGGAAACCATTGGTTAAGATATTAAGAACTTCTATAAAAATGTAGCTGGGCTGTGATTAGGGAACTTTCACAATATCAACAAATTTTACAAAAGAACGGCTGATCCAGCAAGTATTCAGAGATTCTGTATGGAAACCTCTGAAAGGGAAACTTCCTGAAGACATTACATGGAAAATAACAGCAGCAACAACTATAATAATAATAGTGGCTGCATTTAAATGTTACTTGCTATATTCCAGGCACTGGCATAAGTACCTATGTGGGCTAATTCGTGGAATATTTACCATGACCATATGAGAAGGATCTTATCCAGGATAAAGAAATGAAATGTAGAAACTATAAGTAATTTGTTCAGGAAAATTAGTTTCAGAGAGGTTAAGTAACTTGCCCAAGATAACACAATTATGAAGATTCAAGGCTATAATTCAGTTCTAGGCAGTTTTATTCTAGATCAATTGCTCTTAGGCTACCATATGATTGTACCAAGACTAGCCTGAAGCTTCCTCCTCTGCCCAAACAGGTCCTTACATTATAGCAATCACGAAATATAAGGTTAATGGAGTATTGGGCTAAGGGACAGGGGTGGAAAGAAAGCAGTATTTGAGACTATGATTACTATGTTTGCAATCACAATTCCATGATTATTAGGGTTTATCTTTCACTTTTCTTCTTGATATTCCATTGTATCTAGTTGAGAGAGGACGCTCGCTTCCCATACCCCAGGATACATAGATCTGTCCGTGGTTCTGAAAGAATCCCCACGTTCGAGGATGTGTAGATCTGTCCATGGTACTGAAAGACAAACGGGCAAGTCCTACTGACTTCATAAATGCCATTTTTATTGTGGAAAACTGTCCACTGGTGGAAACTGTAAATAAATTTGTACGTTTATTAATTGCAGAATTAGAGAATCTGAAGTACTGAACAATTCAGCAATAAGTTAAAAAAGTAACATAGAAAGACCCACAGAATATGCTCTTTATATCCCCTATACTGAAATGTACAAAACCACCAACATAGATCACAATATGTGTCAGAAGTTTATCTTGAAGTTTTTAATCAGATTATAAAGAAGATAAATCCAGAATTATTGTGGGGAAAAAGAGAGAAAGAATCTAGATTTCAATTAACTGTATTTATTCCCTCAGAATTTATATTAATATGTTATCTTTTTTAACCTCACCTTAATTTAAATTTAACCACACATTTACTTTCATTTTCTACTTGTTTTTTTGCTGTCTTATATCTTGTACCTGGGATTTCTCCTTTTACCTGCAGTACATTCTTTTCTATTTCAGAATATGAAGGGGGTACAAATGGTTGCACAGATAATTTTCGTAATGCTTAGTCATGGCTATAAGTGTGCCCATCACCCAAATAGTGTTCATGGTATTTGTTACATAGGTTTTTGCCCCTGCCCTCCTCCCTTGAAGTACGTTCTTCAGAACTTCCGTTAGTAAATGCGTTCGTGTCAAATTTTCTTTGTAAAAATCACATGAGATTTTAATTTTAATTATTATATTTTCATTTCTAAATGTTGTATATTTCTCTTTTCAAATTTTCCTGAAGATTATTTATTGTTTCTTATTCACTAAAATATTTTAAACCTTGTTTTTTAAATCATAGTAAGATTAGCTATTTTATATCCTATTCTTACTATTCTATTTTCCAAGTTATGTGATTCTGCAGTCTGTCAAAATATAACAGGCTCATTCTTTCATGGCACCTCATCTCTTATGAACATAGTTTTTGTTGTTGTTTTAAACTCGTAAGTGATCATTTTGTAATGATTTCTTGAAATTTTCAAAGTGTGAATGGTAGCACATTCCTCCAGAGGGGATTTTTGTTTCCTTCTGCCAGGGTCCTTGGACTCTGGCCTACTTTAAACTGAATTCATGGCTTGATAACTTTCAAACCACCCAGGTAGTGTGAATTTGGGCTGCAAATCCATGTGAGGGGCCACTTGTGTTTAATTTCAGAAGCAAGGTTTTCATCTCATCCCACTCAGGACCAAGGCAACTGTCCCTGTAGTCCTTTCAAGCATGGGACATTTTCCTTACACTGAGGGAATGTCCTCAGGTGTCCTGGCTAAATGGAGGAGATCATCCTATTAAATTTCCCACCTTTTTGCACGTATAGTAATAGCATTCATCAGGTGTCGGGCAGGTGGGAGAGGGGAGGAGAGGATGGGTATATCCACACCTAATGGGCGCGGTACACACCGTCTGGGAGATGGACATGCTTCAAGCTCTGACGCTGGTGGGGCAAAGACAATATAGGTAACCTAAACATTTGTACCCCCGTAATATGCTGAAATTAAAAAAAAATTTTAAAAAATAAAATAAAATAAATTTCCCACTTTTTTTTCTGAGACAGGCTAGAGTTTTTCTGTTGTCCAGGCTACAGTGCAGTGGTGTCATCTAGCTCACAGCAACCTTAAACTCCTGGGCGCAAGCAATCCTCCTACCTCAGCCTCCTGAGTAACTGGGACTACAGGCATGTACCACCACACTTGGCTAATTTTTCTTTTCTTTTCCTCTCTTTTCTTTTTTCATTTCTTTCTTTCTTTCTTGACTGGGTCTTGCTATGTTGCTCAGGCTGATCTCAAACTCCTGGGCTTAAGGGATCCTCCTGCCTCAGCCTCCCAAAATGCTAGGATTACAGGCATGAGCCACTGTGCCTGGCCAGATTTGCCACTTTGAGTGCTACCTGAGCTTTGCCTTCTATTCCAAATGTTTCACGAGGCTGTGGAAACTGAAACTTAACTATTCTACATTAAGTAAATGAGCTCAGGACAAAAGTAAATTCAGCACTCCCTGATTTTTGATTAGATAGTTTTCACTAAAGCACAAGCCTCTTAATACTTAATACTTAATACTTGAGGGTAAAATGCAAGCCTCTGGATCCAGGTGAGTGAAGAGGTTTTAAATGATAAATTTACGGTAACATTTCAATCTCCTGAAGCCTTTGGGTACTTTCCTCTATAGTATACTATGGGAGTTCCGGCATTTCAACTAGGTTTTCCGTAGGCCACCTTTTAATTTATGTGTCAGCCAACAAACCAACCAACCAACCAGTTAGAGCCCTTTCTAATCCCCCAAACTGCAGCAATTAAGTCCGGAATCTCTGCTTAGTGGGCCCCTATAAATAAATGTGACCTGATCTGACTTTCTGTTTCCTCTACCATTATCCCACACCGTGGTATCCATTGTCACACGTATTCCCCGGATTTCTGTCTGTATAAACGGAAAAGAGTCCTGTAGTTCTTTTGGAGTGGAGCGCACCTCCTCATGGTCACACTTCATTCGTTTATTTATTTGCCCCACACCTCTGGGGCCTGCGGAGATGAGTCTATGGTGCAAGTAGGTCAGGAGGAGAACTGACGGCGTCCTGCAAGGCAACTGTCTCAGGGGAGGCCCCGACATTCTCTTCAGGCAAAGCAGGATTAAGCTCAGAGGGGGCGGAGAAGAAGACCCAGCAAAATTTAGGGGTTCGATGTCCCCGCTTTCATCAGAATCTTTTCATATGTTCCCCTTCCAATTTGCTGATGTCATTCCTTCCCAATCAACGCCTTCACGTTAACAGAGGACTCCCTGCAACATTGGGAATTCAATTGCATTGTAATTCAGCCATCGGCAGGATGATACCCTCGGTTTGGTTTTCATCAATCTCAGCCCTGTGGCTACGGGAGATAGGGGTTTCTTTCAGGGCAGACATAGAAACTTGCGGGCCATTTGTGTGGTACTTGAGCTGAGAACATGAATCCCTGAGCCCATTCTTTTCTTTCCCCACTTTGTCCAGTGCAATTAGGAGCAACCAACCAGTCTCATCATACTTGGTAGCTTGACAAAAATGTCCTACAATGTCAAATACACAGTCACTCAGAAC
Organism: Avahi laniger; assembly: GCA_963575035.1. Lineage (NCBI taxonomy): Eukaryota > Metazoa > Chordata > Mammalia > Primates > Indriidae > Avahi > Avahi laniger. The sequence continues at coordinate 8,436 of CAUYSK010074735.1, read as the reverse complement.
TTGTCTCTTGTATTTGATTAGGGGCATCCAATGGTGGTGTCTTGCACACCTCTATGGCCACACCATGCCCCAGACAATCGGTGCTCTCTTTACTATTGGAAGTAGAGTAGTATTGGTGCTTTTAAATCTAAAAATTGGAAAATGCATTCCAGAAACCCAAGAACTAATTCATAAAATTTATCCTTAAGGTTCTTTCACTCTAGAAGCACTCTCAGACCAAAATATGTATTGGTCAGGGCTCTCCAGAGAGAAAGAACTGATAGGATCTATCTATATTGAGAGACACAGGGAGATTCATTTTAAGTGATTGGCTCACTCAGCTGTGGAATTAGTCAATCTGAAATCTGTAGCTTAAACTGGCAGGCTGGAAATTCAGATAAGAGCTGAAGTTTTCCTCTTTAATCTGAAATCTGCAGAAAAGTTCTAGAAACTTAGATAGTCTATGTTCCAGTCTTGAGGACAAATTCATTTTTCTTTGGGAAACCTATCTTTTCTCTTAAGGTTTTCAATTGATTAGACAAGGCCCACCTTCATGGAAGATAATCTGCTTACTCAAAGTTTACTGATTTCAATATTAATCACACTAAAAAATACCTCCACAGCAACATCTAGATTTGTGTTTGACCAAACAACCGGGCTGACCATAACCTAGCCCAAGAGGACATGTAAAATTAATCCTCACACTCCACTAACATTGGAATTTTGTGCATATTTTCATCTATGTAAAGACCATGGTGAGCGAGGTATACAATCGTGAAGGGAAACAAAGAATTGTTTCAATTGCAGAGAAGAGTGACGAGCAATAGGAAAAAAATTCTAAGGTGATGAACTTAAGGTTTAAATTTCTCATTTTATAGTTTAAAAAAATATGTCTAAAGAGTTACAGGGTACTTGATATAAGCAGCATTCAATAATATTTTTTCTTGGCCGGGCGTGGTGGCTCACGCCTGTAATCCTAGCACTCTGGGAGGCTGAAGCGGGCGGATTGTTTGAGCTCAGGAGTTCGAAACCAGCCTGAACAAGAGCGAGACCCCGTCTCTACTGAAAATAGAAAATAAATTAATGGGACAACTAAAAATCTATAGAAAAAATTAGCTGGGCATGGTGGCACGTGCCTGTAGTCCCAGCTACTCGGGAGGCTGAGGCAGGAGGATTGCTTGAGCCCAGGAGTGTGAGATTGCTATGAGCTAGGCTGATGCCATGGCACTCACTCTAGCCCAGGCAAAAGAGTGAGACTCTGTCTCAAAAAAAAATAATAATATTTTTTCTTGAGGTAAGTAAAGACTTATTTATCTTCTTATGTTTAGTACGCTAAAGAAAACAATCATGCCAGTTGTCCCAGTGAAATATAGACAACAGTTGGCACCAATCACGGGCATTTTTGAACACTTTTGACCTTGAGATGATAAATTATGTTTCGGATAATGTCTGTACATTCTAGTTTTTAAAAAACACCTATTATTAAACGTTTATGGGCAATCTGTATTTTAAGGATATGTCTAAGACCCATGTAGAAAAATGCATGGCTTTTGTATAAGGCAATTTAAAAATGAAGTGAAATAAATTTAATATAAATAAAACTATAATTAAATGAAATAAAAAATTGAACTTTGAACTTCTCAGTCACATTAGCCACATATGCTAGTGCTATCACTACTCTGTTACATAGGGCGGCTATAGAACAATCCCTTCCAGTTCTGTTGGACAGCACAGCTTTGTGGGCCTCAAGTCAGGTGCATTAGATGCATTTATAATGAAGGAGCCAATATTACTTCTTGTACAGATTGTATCAATATACGATTATCTGGGATAAGGATATATATTAAGCTGATGTATAACAAAATCAAAATTGGTCATGAGTGAATCTATCTGGTGTCTTCAGGCACAAGCTATTCCCAGTTCCAAAGGGGAACATCTGTCCCTCCACATCTGTTCCCAGACTGAGGATATTCATTGGTTTCAGATTTCCAGGGGGGGGGTGAGTTCTCTTCTAGAAGAGCCCTGGGGCAGATCCCTAAAGGAAGTTTTGGGAGGCCAGGAGTCCAGCTCAGGGAGAGGGATTCTGGGAAGTGAAGAGGAGACAAAGAGGCTGGAGCCAGTTAGTAGACTCCCTCTGGCTTACTCAGAACAGCAGTTGTCAAAGTGTGGTCTGTGGAGCCCTGGGAGTCACTGAGACCCTTCCATGTGATCTGCAAGGTCAAAACTGTTTTCATAACATAACTCAGATAGCATTTGCCTTTCTCACTGTGTATTTACACTGAGATAAATCTACTAGAACTTTAGCAAATTAAGCTTTATCCTTGCCTAGTTCTCCTCGGAGCTGGTTGGCTGGACTTGTGATGTAGAAGAAGAAGAGCTCTGGGATGCAAGGGGTATGGTCGCACTTTCTTGTTCCACAGGGGAGGGGGATTCCAAGCTCCAGATGGAAGTGTGCCCTGCCTCGTTAGTGGGAAGTGCCACACACACACACACACACACACACACACACACACATGCTTACCCCGTCATGGGCTCTGCCTGCTACATTTTTTATTATGTAAAGCACTTGTGAAAATAAAGGGCAAATGTTTTACCTTATGATTGTAGTGATGGAGACCTGATTCCCAGCAATCACAGTTCAGAGGGGAAGGTCCCTGCTGAAAACGAACCCGCAATCGATCACCCTCTGGTCCACTCCCTGCACATCTCCTTTCTTTGTTTTTCCTCATCCTGCCCTGGGTCTGATTACAGACCCAGACAGATAAGTTGAACTTCATCAAATCAAAAACTTTTCTGCATCAAAGGACATTACCAATATAGTACAAATAAAACCCATAGAATGGCAGAAAATATTTGCTAATCACATCTCATATGGGTCTAGTTTACACTTCAATAACAAAAAGACAAATAACCAAATTACAGAATGGGCGAAGAACTTGAATAGACGCTTCTCCAAAGAAGATATACAAATGGCCAATAAACACATGAAAAGATGCTCACCATCCTTAGCCATTAGGGAAATGCAAATTAAACCACAATGATATGATAATAATTTATTTTAAAAAAACAAAAATAACAAGTGTTACCAAGGATGTAGAGAAATTTGAACCTTCCATACAGCTATATTTTATAGAAATAGAAAATGGTCAGCGGAGGTTCTTATTTGTGGAAACATTGCTCTTGGGAAATCCACCAAGTGCAAGGTGGTAATGATGAGAAGCAGAATTTTTTGAAGTAATTAATAGGTGTAATTGTACAAAAACATTTATAAACATAATGAATTATAACAGCATTTTTAGCATTTGCTTAATCTCATAGCTTTGTTCATCTTTTTCAAAATTGCTAGGTTAAGCTGGTTACAAGGGCACACCTCTAGTCCCAGCCGCCCAGGAGGTTGAGGTAGGAAGATCACTTGACCTCAGGAGTCCAAGGCCACTCTGGGGCAACACAGTGAGACCCCTTCTCTAAAAAAAACAAAAGTTAAAAAGAATTGATCAGGTCATTCTAGGTCTTTTATGTTTTCATATAAATTTTAAACTAAGTTAATAAATTTTTATCAAAAAACTTCCTAGAATTTTGTTTGGTATTAGAATCTCCACATAAATTTGGGGAGAATTTTCATCTCAATACTGTTGATTCTTGCTATTCACGAACAGGGGAATTATTTATGTAGGTCCACTATACTTTCCTTCTACAGTATTTCTTGGTTTCCAGTATCTTGGTTTTCAGGGGTCTTAAATACTTTTTGTACAATTTATTCCTAAATATTTTATGTTTTGGGGCATTACCAAACTTAGAAAAAAATTTCAATTTTATCTTTAATTGGTTGTTGCTTATATATAATAATACAGTTTGAGATGGTTTTGATTTTGGCTTTTTTTTTTATTTGTTTGGTTTTGATTTTGATTTTAAATTACCTTTGCAGCCTAAGGTTGTTTTGGTAATATTTTGTTAAATATTTTTTATCATTAATCCTGAGCGATATTGGCCTGTAATTTTCCTTCTTTCTTTCCTTTTTTCTTTCTTTTTCCATCCTTCTTTCCTTCCTTCAATTTTGTCAATTTTTAATTTTCAATAAATTTGACCATTTCATTGAAGATGGCATAAAGATGTTCATATTTCCCTGTTTTCCCTTAGATGTTTGCAGGATCTGTGGTGATAATTAATTTTGCATTCCTGACATTGGTGAGTTTTGTCCTCTCTTTTTTTCTTCATCAGTCTAACTAGAGGTCGGCCAATTTAACAAAAAAAAATTGTCTTTGTTATTTTTCTTTCCTGCTATTTTCTATTTATTTTATTTCTTCTCTTATCTTTATAATTTCCTTTCTTTTACTTACTTTGGGTTTATTTTTGCTGTTCTTCTTCTGGTTTCTTGGGGTGCAACTGATTTTAGATCTTTCCACCTTTCTGATTTAAGCACTCAGAGCTTTCGGTTTCCCTCAGCCCTCTCCTTAAGTTGCATAGGTTGTTTGGTTATCATTCAATTCAAAATATTTTTTTACTTCCCTGGTGATTTTGTCTTTGACCCTTGATTTACATGGAGATGTGTTATTTCATTTCGCATAATTGGAGTTTCCTAAATATCTTATTTTCCTAAATATTTTAATTTCTGATTTAATGTTACTGAGTCAGAGAATACAGTCTGATGATTCCTCTCCCACTACATTGATTGAGACGTGTTTTCTAGCACAATATATTGCCCTGGAATTGCAGTGTGTCTACCTCATGCACTGAGGGATAAAAAGATTTGTTCTTCCATTTCTGAAAGAAAAATGTGATGACGTATAAATGACAATTGGATCACAGTGGTGGACTGTGTTTCAGATTCTCTGTCTCAACTGATATTTTGCTTAGTTCTGTCAGTCGCAGAGAGGGATAACAAGTCTTCTACTGGTTGTGGAATTGGGAGGGCAGTCTTTTTCTCATCCATGTCTGACCCCAAAGTGTCTGCAGCTCCACCTGAGATGGGTCCGGCTGCTTCTGGGAAGGATCAAGCCCAAGAGAGTTTTCAGCTTCCCCGGAGGAGCCCCGTGCCAGGTAGGTGGTCTCTGAGCCTTGGGAAGTCCGGGCCTAAGGTTGTGTTTGAAGAGATTTGTGTACAAAGAAAAATGACTAGCTCCCTTGCGCTGGTTTTACCGAGGAGAATGTGTTCATAAATTAGACCCTGGAAATGGGTCGCCAGACCACGAGGGACCTGGGGCTCCTGTGCGGCTGTTCCCCCAGGCCTGGGGTCCCCTCTGCTCTGCAGAGAATCAGTCCCAGGCAGACCACGGACCGGGACAAGCCTCTCCAGGGGCCAACGTGCCTGGGTGGAAGGGAGGCGAGTCCTTTGGGGCCAGGGAGTCTCGTTGAGGCTTGTGCACGGTCCTGCAAGCCCCCGGCCTGTCTGGGAGCAGAGAAAGGCTTCCGGGCGGGGCACTGGGGAAAGAGGAGCAGTATTTGGAGTTTACTGGGCGCGGGGTGTCCTCTGCTGAGTCGTCTGGCCAGGCGGGAGGCAGGAAATGGAAAGGAGGAGATGGACCTCTGATCCGCTTATGAAAAGGCGACACAAGATTTAGGAGCCAAGAAAGCTAAGGAAGGCGTTGCCGAGTCCGACTTGCTGCATTAGGGGGAGTGGGATGGGAGGATGGGGACCCAGAACAAGAAATTGAAGAAAAAAAAAAAGGAAACGAGAGGGGCCTGTCAGGCTGGGAAGCAGGTGCCGGGTGCGCTTTATCGCGTCTCTGCCAACCCCACACGGTGCTGGCCGGGGAGCTAGACCCGCCGCGCGGGGGTCACCGGCTGCTCGGGGTCGCGCTGCGCTCCGCGCTCCCTCTGTGCTCCCGCCCCACGACAGCGACTCAGACCTCTTTCCCCAGGGCACTCCGGAAGGGAGCTAAAGGAGGGCGGAGTCCGGGCTTGCAGGGAGGTTCATGGACAGATCCCAAGAGGTCAACCTACAAGGAGCTTTCTGCAGAACTTTGCTCTTGGTGGCTGGGCGGGGGAGGCGCTCTGATCCCCCGGGCCTGGGGAAAGAAACGGAGGCCCAGAGCCCTGGGGAGGCTTGCCCAAGTCACACAGATCTTCAGCTGGCTTAGCATCAAGGCTAACATCCAGGCCGCTCGACGGTGGGGCAGGGTCTTCCAAGAGCCCCAGGAGTCAGGGAAGACACATTCTGGGATGTTGCCTTCCGCTGCCGGCTACTGAGACATCGCGACAGGAATGCGCCCGGATTGGGATTTCCCAGGCCTAATCCCCCTGAAGACTCCCCTTTCTCTGTAGCAGGTGACCTTGAATCCAGAATCTGTCCCTGAACAAGAGGAAGAAAATCAAACATGCACTGCCTCAAAATTTTATCCTCCCCCCAACCACATATCCCACAAAGGACTTGTATCTCGACTGTAAGGAAACCTAAAACTTCAGCAGTTAATAAAATTAATCGGTAGAGAAACAGACAAAAGACATAGCAAGCATTTCATTTAAACGGACATGCAGATGGAAAGAAAGGACGTGAAAGGATGCTCCACATTATCGATCTTTAGGAAAATGCAAACCAAAACCAAAATGAGACATCCCTACACCCCTATCAGAATGGATAAAATAAGAAATAGTGATACCACCAAATGCTGGTGAGGATGTGGAGAAACTGGATCACTCATTCCTTGCTGGCAGGAATGTATAATGGTACAGCCACTCTAGAAAGTGTATGACACTTAGGGGAAAAAACTAAACACGCAGCTCTACTCTAGGGCTGTGGGGTTCCCAGCCCCTGCCAGGAACCTGGCCGTGCAGCCGGAGACGAGCAGCTGCTGGTCGGATAAGCAAGCCTCACCTGTACCCACAGCCAGTCCCCATCCCTGCTATGGCCGCCAACCCCCCCACCCGCGCCCCCCGCCACGCCATCCCTCAGATCAGCGGTGGCATCAGAACTTCACAGTAGCATGAACCCCACTGCAAACTGCGCATGGGAAGGATCCAGGCTGCGAGCTCCCCATGAGAATCCAACACCTGATGATCTGACCTGGAGCCCAGGCAGCAACCCCCACCCCACCTCCATGAAAAAATTGTCTTCCACGAAACCGGTCCCTGGTGTCAAAAAGGTTGGGGACCGCTGCTCTAGGGCATTTATCCCAGAGACATGAAATCTTGACTTCACACAGAAATCTGTGCACGGACGTTCATAGCGGAACAGAGGTGTGAGCAGACAAGGAGAATTCACCGGCGCGGCCGTACAGAATCGGCTCCAAGGACTTCCACTGCGACCAGAGGCTGGAAGGTAACATAGATCTTTTAACAGTCAAGAAGCAAGAACAAAATGAATAAATAAATAAATAGTCATGAAGCAACTAGTCCCTGAATCTGGGCTTGGGGCTGATAAGATCCCTCACGAGTACTCCTAATCCCCGTTCCCTCCTTTCCTGCTCCCCGTGGCAGGCCGGGCACCACATCCTGGCAGTTTTCCCACTGCTTCCACTGCATTCCATCCCCGCTGGCTCTCTTCACTGACGGCCTCTTAGCAGATCCTCCACGTGATAACGAAGCATTCATATCTGTGTTCCTCCTTTAGGCATCCTTCTGTCTCTTTCAAATTTTATGATTCATGTGTACGTTTATTCGCATGTATTGACGGCTTAGTACTTAGTACTTAGTACTCATGAGACGTTATGCTTTAATCTCGGAAAACACTGCCTTTCGTGCCTTTATTTAAAAAAAAACTACAATGGGGTGACAGGATGAAATGAAGTTTTAGCAATTCGACATTAGGGTTGTTTACCACACTGTCCTGGTCTATCTGGCCATTCAGTCAGTTAATTACTAGCATAGGAAGATAAACTAAATGTGAGAGTTTTTCTTATATTTTTTAAGTAAAGGGAAAGAGGATGATTGAAAGGTCAAGAAATCTGTATGACTAGAAGCTCACTATTCTGACCTTGGCAATTTTATTTAACATTTTTGAGCCTTGGTTTATTTACTACTAAAATGAGAATAAGTTCTTCTCCAACAAGTTTACAGGATTTTATAAGAATCAGGTGAGTTCATGTATATGAAAGCCCCATGAAAGCTATGTCTATCAAATGTAAGGGATTGTAATAGGGTTTCACTAGAATTAGAAATAATATTTTGAAACAACGAAGGGCAGCAGCATATAATGAAAAATATTAATGCTGCATGTCAGGAGTTTGAGTTACTTGTGCCTCACTTCACCTGAAAATGAGGGTATTTGTACTATCATGAGTCCCAAAATTCCTTCCAGCTCAAAAACTGAGGCTATCCGGATGAAGTCACCTAATCTTTCTACTACATGGCAAAAAGTAGCCAGCTTTCTTTTAAATGCTTAGTTGTTAATGCCACTAAATTCTTAAATAGCCTTTTAGAAATGACTTTATAACTAGTCTTTCTTTTTATAGTTTTATTTATTTATTTATTTATTTTTTGAGACAGAGTCTCACTCTGTTGCTCCGGCTAGAGTGCCGTGGC